>QANZ01025531.1:130691-164178 GCA_003254925.1 Chamaecrista fasciculata | reverse complement strand
GACATTGGAAAGGAATTCAACATATTTTTAGATACCTTCGTGGAACAATTGATAAAGGTTTATTTTACTCAAATAAATCTAATTCATCATTAATTGGTTATGTCGATGCTGGTTATCTATCTGACCCTCACAAAGGGCGATCACAAACAGGCTATTTGTTTACATTTGGTGATACAGCTATCTCTTGGCGTTCAACAAAACAAACTTTAGCAGCTACTTCATCAAATCATGCTGAGTTACTTGCAATTCATGAAGCAAGTCGTGAATGTGTATGGTTGAGATCCATTACTCAACATATTCATCAGTCGTGTGGCCTGTCATCTCATGAGAAGCATCCGACAATATTGTATGAAGACAATGCCGCTTGTATTGCTCAACTAAAAGACGGCTATATCAAAGGCGACCGAACTAAACATATTTCGCCAAAATTCTTCTTTACTCATGATCTTCAGAAAGATGGTGAAATTAATGTTCAACAAGTTCGTTCAAGTGATAATTTAGCAGATTTGTTCACTAAGGCGTTACCAACTGCAACATTTGAGAAGCTCGTCTATCGAATTGGTATGCGCCGATTAAAAGATCTTCAGTGATGTGATAATGAGGGGGAGATACGCGCTGCACTCTTTTTTCCTTCACCATGGTTTTGTCCCACTGGGTTTTCCTGGTAAGGTTTTTAATGAGGCAGCCTTTAATGCGTATCAATAAATCGTGAATATTCAAGGGGGAGTGTTGTAAATAATTATGTTTGTGACTATTCACATTTGTCTCTTGGTATTCTCCATGTTTAGAAGTTTGTATTTTCCTTTAGTTTCTCTATGCACATGAATATCTTATCCTTACATAATGTACATTAATTTAGATTCATCTCCCTTGTATATCCTTTAGCCTATAAATAGAGGCTTTAGGGTTTGATGTAAGTAAGTAATTTCAGTGGATAATAAGAATTACACTCCTCCTACTTTTCTCTCAATTTTGAGTACTCTTATACCATATATTTTACAACAACTACAACTTTCATTATAAATATTCACCTTTAATACACATTTCAAGACCATTTCCTTTCATAACAACCACAATCAAAAATCAAAATATAATTTCATTATTTTTATCTCATTCCATTATCAATTACTAATTCTATCCCTATATAATTTTAAAAAATTATATAATTATTTCAACCGATCACCGTCATTACATACCCTTTTAAATACTTTAACATCTTGTTTTTTTCATTACATCTCAAACAATCTAAATACCAATATAAATTTCATTTTTCATTAGCATTTTATTACATAAAATCATCATTTCATTATATACTTATATTCCAAAAATACTTTAAATTCAGTAATAAAAAAAAAATCGAGGAGAGTGTCCAAAACTCCAAATGATACAAGAGGTGGCAGCGTTTCGGCTTCGGTTTGCCGTGAAAGCTAAGAAGTTAGAGAGAAACATAACAGTTGAGTGAGAAAGAGAGAGAAATAAATGCGTTTTGGTTTTATATTCATGAAAGAGGTTGTTGTTGCGATCGCTTTCCTCTTTCTTATGGCGCCCACTGAAACTCCAGGCTTCGTTTTTCCTCTTTCGACTTGGAATCTCGACTGAGAAACAAAGAATCGTCGAACAGCACGCTCAAATCCGAGAATTTCGTTCTTTTTGATTCGCTTTTTGGTGTCGGAAATCAATATTTTTCTGGGAATTTTGGGTGTTCGTCTTCGTCTTTGTCTGTGTGCGCTTGATTGTTGAAATAAAGGAACGAACGAGGGAGAATATGAGCTGGCGGAGAGTGTTGAAGTCTGTGCAAGCCCTTGCTGCACATACCTTTCTCTTCTCCTTCACTCTTTTGCTCGTGCTCAAGCTCGATCACGTAGTCTCCTGCTCTTGGTGGTCAGTCCTTTCTCTCTAATTTTGTAAAGTCGATTTTTGCTTTGTAATTGATTTTAGTGTATGGCGTAGATGAATTTGATTGTGATTTCCCCCCTTTTTTTTTTTTAATTTCTTAATATCTATCAGGGTGTTTCATTTTGCTTTAATTAGTAAGGACTTTGATTATCTGTGTCTGTTTGGGACTTTTGGTTATTCTCTTGAGGCGTGAGCCACGCCAGTATTAGAAATTTCTTAGTTCTGTCTCTTCGTCTCCTCCCCTCTTCCCCACACTGAAAGAAAAAATCCATTATGTGGCTGGAGAAGTTTTTAATATCTATGGTGTCTCACTCTCATGCTTTCTGTTCTAAAAAAAATTTTCTGTCAAGGAGAGGAGTCTGCTTTCTGAGTTTTGAAATTAAACATCTTTGTGAGTCTTTTGGTATGTTAAATTACATATTTAATATATAAGTTTCCATTTATGCTCCTAACCTTCACCTGTTGGCTGCAGAATCATTTGTAAAAACTTTGGGTCATGAAACATGATGGTTGTAATTTTTATAATGATGGCTAATCAACATCTTAGGTTGTGGGAACTTTATTTACATTAGAAGATAGTGTGGCTATTGAAGGGATAGGATTTCAGGGTAACCCAAGACGATGGCTTCTAAAAAGACTTTAGAAATTGGTGGTATAAGTAACAAGAAAATAGTGTAAATAGTAGAAACTCGATGAATAAATTGTTATTTTTTAATATCACAATAGTTTGGTACTTACCAAGATAGCCAAAGTTTGTGGGCGTTGGAAGCAGGTCTGGATACTACCAAGCCACTGAAATTATGTAGTGACATATTAAGTGGGCCCCACCTTTGGGTTGAAACTTGAAAATTTTGAGCGGTTGTAAAGATTTCTTAGATGGTGGGTGCTAGATGGAATTATATCATTCAAATTTTTGTGCCTCAAATTGTTGAAAGATATTTGGAATTTACTGCAGGCTTCAATCTAAGATCACAACCTTACTTTGGAACTTCTATAAAACTATATGGTGTAAGAAGATAGAAGGGATTGCGTATATTAGATGAAATGGCTGGATTTCAATTACTGACTTAACTTTAATATGCAGGATAATATTTTTTCCATTATGGATGTTTCATGCTGTTGTTTCTCGTGGAAGGTTCTCATTGCCAGCGCCATCTGTTCCACGTAATCGACATGTATGCAATTATTATTTTTATTACAACTTGAAATTTCTAAGCCGATGGTTTGCTTTTCTTGTGGATAATAAGCAATGTAGCTTGTGAATCATGAGGCATCTATTGCATTTTGGTTATCATGGAAACTTGGAACATCAAATGGGATATTGGCTGTTCTTTATCTATCACTCTCTAATTATTATCAAGTGGAGAAACTTATTCCTTTTTTTATTAAGATGAGAATATACAATTTTGAATATGATATGTTTTTTTGTGACAGTGGGCACCGTGCCATGCTGTGGTTGCAATGCCATTGCTTGTTTCATTTGAAGTGCTCCTTTGTGTATATCTTCAGACCTTATATGGTACACCATGTATCCCTGCCTTTGTCTAATTGTCTTTATGTAATTATGGATATAGTATACGTTCATGCATTCAATGCATATTTCATTTGCCTGTACTCCGACTGCATTAGAAGGAATATTAAGTTAGTACTATGGGTCCATCTAATTAGACTGATGCTGATAAATTCTTCCTTGGAACTGTCAGCTTTATACCATGCTCTAGTGTCTTCGACATGAAATATTGTGCCAAAAGAGTTTAATGCCTATAGTGGCTCTTGTGCAAGTTATTTGATTATACTAATGAATGCATTTTCCTCTTGCACAGTTCATCATTTTGAAGCCTTCAATTTGAAGATTGTGTTTCTTCCCTTACTAACGTTTGAAATCATTATTCTAATTGACAATTTCAGGTAACTTCTTAAACATAGTTCCCCTGAACCTTAGTTGTTTTCCTTTNGGGGGGTCGGGGCCCTGGGCGTTTCTTGTTGTAGCCATAGCAATTATTATATGAAATATGAACACTGATATATTCTGTAGAGTGTATGAAGTATCGATGCTTAATAACGTAACCTTACCCCCGATGTTGGTTATTTGTGCAGAATGTGTAGGGCTCTAATGCCAGGTGATGAAGAAAACATGAGTGATGAGGCAATATGGGAAACACTTCCTGTAAGGATTTATTTCATTAAGTTATTGAAGCAGGATGCTTGAAATGTGGGGCTCCTTTTTTTTAGAAAAAAAAGAAAAAAATTAATGGATGTCTTAATTTTCATGTCACCATTCATTGTCTTAGTTAAGTTTTCAAAGTATATTTAATAGATTAAAACAGAGAAGAGAAATTAAAAAGAATGTTGGTTTTGTGGTTTCAAGCCTGGAAACCTTTTGCCAACGATAATGAAATCATTTATTTATTTATTTTTTTGTATAAAATATAGTATTTTAAGTTAACAAGAGAAGTGGTGCCTTCTACAGAATAATTATTGACTTCTACCAAATAATTGTTTGCGTTATGTGTCAATTAGTTGGGAAATAGTACTAGTTTTAAGGAGTATTGTCTCCTTTTAATCGGGTCAATCTGTTATTAATATATGTCAGTAAATTATGTTTAGCTGCAGTAGCAAGCAAATACTAGCTTGTAAAATATTTCCATACGTTTTATGCATGTATTGGGATTTGTGAACCTGTAGCTGGTAGCTTTTACAATTTCATGAGCTTCCCTATAAATTTATATTATCTAAATTGTATATCTTATCAAGTTACAGTCAATGAGACATTTGGTGGTTGGCTTGATGTGAAGCAAGAATATTGCTTTTATCAACTCCCCCCCCCCCCCCCCCCCCNTTGCTTTTATCACCCCCCCCCCCCCCCCCTTTAGATCACATGAAATGGTTTGTATCTCTACATTTTGAAAGATGTTTCCCAAGTATTGGAGGGAGATTATTGGAAACAAAGCTTTAAAGATGTATGATAAAACAGTGATGAGGGTGACTTACTTTTGGTCCTGTAGAGATGTTTGGGTATTTTTTGCTTGATGCAGTTGAGATGGTTGAGTACTTTTTGATGCTCTAAGGGTAGTTCTATTTGAAATGGTTATCTGGGTTGAGTTCCCTTGTTTTTGTCTTTTACTATTGGGATGATATTTCCATCAGCCCCTCTCACCTTGATGATTTTTTTCGTTAGAGTTGTGTCTTATTAACATCTTTAATTCTTTCCATCTTTATGTTCCTCATTTTATTACCATGATAGGTATTCAACAGATGCCATAAAACCTTGATTGGAAAGTTCTGCTTGAGTCAGTTCAAACTCATTTCATGTTTGTCAATAACACAATAAGCATCATGGTCTTGTTGTTTCTATACATGGTTGTTAGTATTCTAATATTTTTCAAATTTCTGTTTATAGCACTTTTGGGTTGCAATCTCTATGGTCTTCTTCATTGCTGCTACAGTCTTCACACTCTTAAAACTGTGTGGTAATTACTTGTCTTCTTGAATCTAGTTAATAATTTTATTATTTACTTTTTTTTTTTTTTTTTTAATTTTCCTTATTGTAAACAATGATATATTTTTGTATCCTTACAGAATACTATTTTCAGAAATTGACATGTGAATGAGATCACTATGTATTTTGTGATGTCGTTGCTTAGGGATTCTACCTTGCAAGACAAGATTGTTTAAGTATGGTAAAGAAATTGATTTTGCTAGATTAACTAAATACCAAATCTCAGTTTTGTGGACTTTTGTTGTAAAATAAAATGTGAACTCTTATGGATTAAATGTCCGTATCTTGAGCCAGAGTTAAGTAGGCCTGGTTGTCTTGAAATTAAACAATTAAACAAAGTTGTTTTATTTTTATTTCTTTTGTAACATCATTGTGTAGTATGTGTTTCAAAATGGTTAATTTTTCATATTTTAATATATTGAAAAAAAAATGAATAATATTGCCTACTATGTACTTTATCCATTAATTGCATTAAACATATCGCTTCTACTGGAACTTGTACATATTGAAATTTATAGTCAAGCAATTATCCATTTATATAAGCATATAAAACTTTTTCAGTGAATACAAGTGTAGTTTTAAGGAGAAATACAGTGAAACAGCCATGAATTTTGACTATCTATGAACATCTATAACATCTAAGTGGATTATACTACTTTTTATTCTCCTTGCTCTTGTATGATGCAGATACTTTATATTCAGATTGTCATCTTAATATGGTGGATTTTTGTTCTTCTTGTCTATCCAGGTGATGTAGGTGCTCTTGGCTGGTGGGACTTGTTTATTAACTTTGGGTAGGATTCTCGTGGCCTGTTCCCCATGATTCACTTTACAAGCTCTGTTTATGGTTTTGATTGACCTCCTTTATTGCAGGATTGCCGAATGCTTTGCGTTTCTTGTATGCACAAAGTGGTCTAATCCGGTCATTCATAGAAATTCTCGACCAAGAGAAGCCAGTTCATCTTCTAGTGCGATTAGATATCTTGACTGGAATGGTGGTTTAGTAGTTTCTTCAGAGGAAAATCAGCGTGAGGACAGAATGTGTGGCCTGCAAGACATAGGAGGTCATTTCATGAAAGTTCCAGTTATTGGATTCCAGATTCTTCTATGTATGCGTTTAGAGGTATGTGATATTACGAAATTGTGTTATTGTGGTATCATTGAGATATAACGTTGAGAGCTTTTGGCTGTTCTGAATTTCAGGGAACACCTTCTGGTGCTAGAAATATACCACTTCCAATTCTTTTCTCTCCCCTTTTCCTACTGCAAGGTGCTGGTGTACTGTTTGCTGCATCTAAGTTGGTAGAGAAACTTATACTTCTGCTACGTAGTGGAGCTGGTGGAGGAAGATATTTTAGATTTTCTTCAAGAGCTCATGATTGCTTGGGGTTCATGCACCATGGTTCCAGGTAATGAATTACTACAGTACAATTACTACTGAAGATGGTAAATCCAATTTCCATTACTGTAAAAGTTTTGATAAGAGGATAGTTGTGTTCTTGCTGAAGAACCATATGCATGTTATCTCTGCGACCTAATCTGACAATTCATAAAAGCAGGTTATTAGGTTGGTGGTCAATTGATGAGGGGAGTCGAGAAGAACAAGCACGGTTGTTCCAAGAGGGAGCATCTGGGTAAGGATTGTTTTGTTTCATTTGCATTCTTACACTCATGCACATTCTTCATACAATGTGATTTTTATGCTGTTCATACATACATGTTCAGGCAATGTCTCTTTGAGCAAATTTTCATTCATTGCTGATATTTGATCATCTGTTTATAAAACTAGGAAAAGATTAAAAATGTGTAGAAATAGCTTACAAAAGCTGCTACTAGGATTGCACATGATCTCAAGAAAGTGTTAAATCTTAGAAGAGCCCTCATGGAATTCTGCAGGGAACTGAAGCATTGTGATTTATTTACTTTATTGGTGGTTGATAGTAATTCCATGATCATGGATATTTTGAACTTTTGATGTACAAGTGCATTGTGTTTCATATTGATTGAAAATGAAGGGCCTCCAATATTTGAGGTCTATTCTAGAAGGTCTACCTGGAGGTAGAGGGCAAAGTGAGAGAGAAGATTATTATGTAAATGTTTTCCTAGCGTAGGTCGTATCTCTTGGATGGGCTTGTATTGGTCACTCTGTTATGAGAAAAATTAGGGTGGGAGCAGTGGCAGAGAAGGTAGGGCTGAATCATAGTATGGACTGGGAGAGTACTAACATTTAGAATAGCTAGTGAGTGAGTTATCTCTCTATTTCCATATAGGCTACTCTATCACTGTTAGATGACCCCTGCTTTCCGTTTTCAATTCCCTAAATATCCTATGTCATAAATGATAGTTGGTGTATTTCTAGGTTGACTTGATTTGTGTTTTGGTCCCCGTCACAAACAGAGTTTTTCCATGTCCAACAAAGGCTTATTCTAATTATGGTATTACAGCTATCTTGTGCCTACTTGGATTATCAATGATTTAAGGCAAGTTTGATTAAAACACTCCTGGTTTACCAATTAAAATTAAAATTTGGCTGTGTGATGTTTGGGATAGGAGAAAACATTGCTTCCTCTACTTGGACTGTATATTAAAAAAATATGGCGATGATCTGAAATTTGTTCAGCTATGTCTAGGCTAATTCATCTTTAAAAAGCACGATAGCAAAATTTATTGGCATTATTCTGCTTTCTTTCGTCCAAATTTAGTTTTCATACCTGTACCTGGTTACCTATTCAACTACTACATATACAAGAACTATCCCATCAAATGATATTTAATTGTGTTAAGGAACTTTATGTTTTACCTTCACTTTAATGATACAAGGTATGTCTAGCAATTGTTAGGTAATCCGTATATGTTCAACTAGCATTTGTGACTATGTTACTGAATCTTCGTACCTTTGGATGCCCCCTGTGCAGGTATAACACTTTCAGTGGTTATCCTCCTGAGATTGTGAAGAAAATGCCTAAAAAGGATCTTGCCGAGGAGGTAATAATAGTTTTAACATATTTGTATATAATTTATAAAGGTATAGTTTATCTTATGTAAACATATGTTTAGGCTTGTGCATAGTTTGTTAATGTCTTTACTGATTTTAGTTCTTTATGTTCTTCTCTCTCCTTTTCTTACATCAGGTCTGGAGACTCCAGGCAGCGCTTGGTGAGCAGACAGAAATTACAAAATACAGCCAACAGGAGTTTGAAAGGCTTCAGAATGTAAAATTTCTATTTTTGATGAATATTCTTATAGCAATTTTCTTGTGTTCTGTTTACATGTCAAAGGACCTATTGTTTTAAGAAACTATCTGCACGGGTTCACTATATGCAATTTAAGATACTGACATGGATAATGAGTACTAAGCAGTACCATCTTGCTTAAGATGGTCTTTATATCTAAATCTGTGAGTAAATTGTGTTTATTTGCTGAAACTGCTTTGAAAGTCGCGTTATCTGGTTGCATATATGATACATCTGTTTTGAATTTGTGAATTATTTTGTTATCAGGACAGGTTTATCATATTCATATGTATAACAAGATTGAATTAGGTACGAGTCCTGGAAAATAAACTGTAACATATTCTCACAAAAGCTTAGAATTAGAAAAAATATCTTAGCTAAATGATAGTTATTTGCATTCTCATCAACCATTTCAACACATTTATGAGGAATATGTTGATGATCCAAAAAACCTTCCGATATGCCATGTATAATATGATACTGGTAGTCATAGTTTAATTATGTGGTTATAGTATAAGGGCTCCTTTAATATTCATAAGAGCAGAGTAGAAACGAAAAACTACTTCCCATTCTCTTTATTAATAGCATAAAATATAAATGCTATAAATGGATATTCAAAATCAGATCTGTCAATGACATCTGGTGACAATGAAATTTCTTAATATCAATGTCACTGCTCTTGCTTTAAGATCCTTTTTTAAGTTTTGTAGGTTACTTAACATTTATGCTCATATATTATCCCGTGTGAATCAGGAGAAAGTGTTATGCAGAGTTTGTTTTGAAGCAGAGATTAGCATTGTATTGCTACCATGCCGGCATCGTATCCTCTGCAGGTATACTTTTGAGTACATGATCATATTCATGCCGTATTTAATGATAACCTATGGAGCACAAATATTTTATTTTGAGGGTGTCGTTGTATCGGACACGAGCATAAGACACAATACAACACATGCTCGACACATATCTGAGTATCAATTTTTTCGTGGCTCTGACACGATGAAAAGTAGAAAAAATCGACACATATTTGATGAATAGATATTCTAATTTGAAGTTTTCATCAAAATTTATAAATATTTAATTGTAGTCTCAGTTTTTGTCTACTATTAAAATTACAAAATATATATATATATATATATATATAGACATATACCCTGACCTAATCTCAAGAATTTAGCATATCTATGTGTCTTCGTTTGTGTCATGTTTCATGTCGCTGCCTGTGCTTCATAGATGATTACTAACACTTATTTTTCTTGCATTCAAACTCTGCACTTATGCTTGATTTTGATTACCTAACTGCAGCACTTGCTCTGAGAAGTGTAAGAAGTGCCCAGTTTGTCGCATCTCTATCGAGGAGTGCTTACCTGTCTATGATGTTTAGGTGTTATACTTGGCCAACACTTCATGCTAAGATCATAGAAGAAATGGCACTAGAGAAGATAAGAGTTCAACGTATTTGGTATAGTTTCTGGGCAGTGATACGAACGAAAGGCAAAGTGTTGCTTTTTTATTTATTTTTTTGTCTGAAATAACATATCAAGCAAAGGTGTAGGTAGAATTAACCATGCAGATGATACCTTGGACCTTGGTTTTGATTTGTTTTTCTTTTTCCCCCCCTCTTGTGCAATTTGTATATATACTATATTCTTACAGGCTAAACGAAGTTGATCAGTAATAATGAGTTGTAGTTTTTTTTTTTTTTTGGTTGGTTGAATTGGTTTTAGGTTATTCAATCACTTGTAAAAATGAAGCCTCTTTTACTTCTAATCTGAAACTGCACTTGAGGCTCAAGGGAAGTTCTTGTTTGTTTTTGTTTTTCATTTGGTATTGATAGACTTGATTAATGATGCAATTACATGTTTGATTTCTGTTAATTTTTGAAGAATTTGACCCCCCCAAAAGCTCAATATGAATGCGATGTGTTCTTGTTTGTTAGCAATATAGTAAAGAGAATACATACACTGCAAAGAGAATAAAAACGTTTTGTATTGTCACTAAAACATTAAAATTTAAAACAGGACAAAATTATTTGTCATTTCGAGTTGTCATGAATAATAGTCCAGAAGAACTTTAGAATAAATTAAATAATATGTGAAAAGAAATAGTTAATAGATAAATATTAGATAATGGAACAAACATACATACATATATATATATATAATCTTGCTGAGTTGTTTCTTTAGTAACTTTCAAAATTAGCATACTCCCTCACCTCAGTCATATGCATCAATGACTGAAGACGTTAACTTAGAAATTCAATAGTTCAATTTCTCCTAAATCGAGCAATATTAATTTTAATGAAACAATTTACGTACTTCATAAAATTACTTTTGGCAATGAAATTATCTCATAAGAGAGACAGGAAAAACCAAAGCGAAATTGTTAGCAAGAAACTTCCTCTTTGCAGTTGACTTCCTTGTCCAAAGAAAAGTTGCCAACATCGCTTTTAGTTAGGATTATTAAAATTTAATATTGGAAATTTCAAGACTTATATAATATTTTTTAAAAATTTAACAAGTATATTTTAGAAAATAGTAAGTTTGTTATCATATGCTTTGATAACGAGTTTATTATATTTAAAAATGTTATGCATCTAATAATTTCAGACACCAACGACCAAGCCAACACCCAAACTACCACCTTCAAGGTACCCTATTAAGAAAGTGTCTTTTTTTCAAAAAAGGAAAAGAAAAGAAAGGGTCTTCTTTAATAATTATTCATGTAATATGATTAAGTATATTAGATTGCTCGTAAAATATCATTGCTTATTTAAAAGAAAAAAAATGGGTCCAATTTGAATTTTCTCTCTTGTTATTTCTTCAATTTTTTTTTTGTGGAAAAAAAATTTAGGTGAGTCGGGCTCCGGGGGCTCACCAAGGCCAGTGTAGACCTCAAGACTCTATGAGACTTCTTACCAACTGGGCCAACTTTTGTCGGCAAATATTGAGAATCTTGGGAATAGATTTGGTTTGGAGAAAGTAAAACACTTGATCTCTCCTCCTCTCACTACACAAATATTGAGAATTTGAGATAATATATCAGCTCAAAAATTTTAAAAGAAAATTATTTTTTTATAAGATTATTTAAAAGAATTCCGTAAAATTAGCAGTTTTAACTTCCAAAGGGGGGAATTTAAGCATAATTGTCAAATATTGAATAAGGGAAACATAAAGCCTAAATTAAATCCATCTAAAATATAATTATTTTTATTACATTCTAAAGTAATAAAAATAAAAAACAGTTTTATTTATATATTTTTAAAAAATCAGTAATTAATAAGTATTTAAAAAATACATAATAGTATATACATAAAATATAGACATGGAGAATATTGATTTATGTAAAAGTACTGATTTGATATCTTATCAAATTTATTTTGTTCTTTATATTTTATTTAAGTTGTGTCTAATTTTAAATGACTCAATTTTATCATATCATTGAAGGTTCTTAAATATCTAATCAAAATTTATTTTTTTTGAAATTTTCAAATTTTAAATTAAAATTTTATCTTATAATCATAATACCATAGTGATTGGAAAAAAAAAAAATCCAAGCAGTGGAACTTTTGCTTGATAATAGAAAAATCATCATCCAACCCGACAGAGAGAGTACCCTTCTTCACTGTAATTCCAAATGATAACCAAATCCAAATTAGCCAATTTCGTTTACTAATTAAGGCAGATTATCATTGAAATAATGCGTAAAGGCATATCCTTAAATATTATTATCTGTGCAATCCAATTTATTTTTGTATCATAGATTTGAATACTCCTTCCATTGTACTCGCAAAACCGCCCAATTCTTACCGTTGTTGAGGACCCTCGGATTGGAGCTACAATTTCTGGATTCAAGCCCTAAATCTCCCGTTTGCTTTGAATTTTTCGGAGATTCCGTGTATTATCGATCGGGTTGGTTGCTTATTCTTGCCGATCCAGATTGGTTCAAGCACAGAACGGATCCTGTGTTCCTAACTTCCTGTATTCAGGTACCGCGCTGAGAATCCGTTTGTTGGATCTTGACGATGTTGTGATTTTGACTGTGAATGAGTATTTTTTTTTTCTTTCTTTTATTGTACTTAATTTTGTGGCTGAGAGAATGCTGGAGATGAGCGTTGTGAAATTTTGGATCTACGAAGTTTTTGTTCGGTAACTTGGTCGCTTCTAGCTAAAGTGAGGCAAGTAGTTGAGTAGGGTCGTCTGAAGTGGAGCTCTAGCTCTTGTAGCGTGTTTGAAAATGTGAAGTTTAAAAGTTGATATATTATTCCCTTTGTATCTCTTTTAGGTTTCAGCTAATTAGCGATGTACATCTCACATTATTTTTTGTTCTCCCAAAAAAGAGTGATTTATCTTAAAACTAATGCTTTTGTTTGGTTTTTTGTTGGTAGGCTGCAAGTTTTGGTTAAGTAGAGAGGACCAAGAGAACTTGAAACTTGAAAGCGTGGAGGTTTCAAGAAATTTCTTGGCCACAATGAAGATTCTGCTGGTTTTCTAGCAGGGAATGATTGCCAAGGATGAGGCAAAGGGCTTTTTGATTTTGCACTAGCATGTATTACAGTTTTTAAAACATGAGCCAGTCTACTTCTATTTCAGTTAAAACAGAACTGAGTCCGAGTCTTGACCCAGAATCTTTACAGCGGTGGATTGTTGCCTTTTGTGCTATAAGGTTTGATCTTGAACAAGGTCAGCTGGTAGAAGAGTGTTATCCACCTGGCTGTATTACACATGATGAGGAGCTTGAAATTGCTTATAGTTCATTTCCAGACTCTGTTTCCCAGCACCAAAACCGCTCAAGCATTCATGATTGTATCTTCTTTTTCCGAATTTGTAGGCGCCTAAAATCGCAAACTGGAAATGCTAGTCATTCTGAGATAACTGAAATTGACGAGCTTTCTCCAAAATCCGTGGACAAAAGGAATCTCAGCAGGAGATCCTCAGGTAATAATAGTGCCAATGCTTCTAGGTACATGTATGGTTATGTGTTTAATAGACAGAGACATGATGAGAGGCTAAAGCGAGGAGGGGAGCAGAAGTCTGTGGTCATCTTGTCCCACAGTCCTTATTCTAGTGTATTCAGACCATTGTTACAGATCATAGGTCCTTTGTATTTTGACATTGGTAAGAAGGCTCTGGAACATATTGCAACATATGTTTCAACATGGCCTGCTCCTATTCCTGGTAAGCTAATGGATCTGCCCATCGGGAACGCAACTCTTAAAGTGTACTTGCCGCCTGCTCACAGCCTGCCCATGGAAACTGGAATATCTTTGGAAGAGTCTGCTTCTTCTGTGGCACCTTTTCTGCCTAATAACCAGTATATCCCTCAGGGCCTTTTTCATGATTCAGATATTTTTGGTACATTCCGAGGTCTTTTATTGCAACTTTGGTTGTTGTGGGAGTTGTTACTTATTGGGGAACCTATTCTTATCATTGCCCCAACACCTCCTCAGTGTTGTGAAGCTGTTGCCAGTCTTGTTAGTTTGGTTGCACCTCTACTTTGCAGTGTTGATTTCCGCCCTTATTTTACCATCCATGACCCTGAGTTTGCACTCTTGAACTCCCTAAAAGAAGGTGATACTTTTCCCTCAATGGTTTTAGGGGTGACAAACCTTTTTTTCCTAAAAGCTCTCCGTAACATCCCCCACATTGTCTCAGTTGGAAGCCCTCCTCCTAATTCAAATCGGGTCACCCTTTCAACTAGGTCTTCCACTGGCAGAATCTCTGGTAGAAATGAAGGTCTTGGGATTCAACAACTTTCTCTAAAGAAGTTTTCTCCTTCAAGTTTATTGAGTGCTGTTAAGCTGCGGAGAGATGGACCCCTTTGTCTCATGACAGAACATAAGGAAGCCATTTGGAGTACTTATTCTGCCATAACCAAGCCAGACACCTCTATCTTAAATCGTCTGATCGATGCAGGGATGTCACCAAGGGTTGAAGAGTCAATGTCAGTTGTTAACAATGAGATATTACGAAGGCATTTCTTGGAACTCACTACCAATTTTTTGGCTCCTTTTGGTCCATATTTTAGGACCACAACGCCATCAGAAGGATCCTCTCCTTATGTAGACCCTCCCACTCTACCTCCATTTAATGCTGATGAATTCCTTGCAAGTATTTCTGCACGAGGTCCAGGGAAATTTTTATCAAAGCGAATGAGATCCAACTGGCTTGACTTATACAGGTAGTGGATTTTGTTTGCCATATTTGTCATGTACTACAATATGTTTGCCACCTACCTCAGTAAATTTTTATTTGACAATGTACCATTTCTTCAAATGTTTAGTCTTTCAAGAATTGGATTACATATTTTATTTGCATGATGTAACAACTTCTGAAATGAAGATGGTTGAATTTTCCTATCAGGCGATTCCTGAAGGGACCCAACTTTAAGCCATGGTTTCAGAGGAGGCAAGCTGTCGCCGAACAAGAGCAGGACAAATTGTGGAAGCATGCCAGAATGAAAACAGACATACAACAGCTTATATCTAGAATGCCTGAGTTGGAAATTGTGGATTCCTTCAATGCTATAGAGAGATATCTCCTTAGAGAAGTACAGGTAATCCTTCATTTATGATATTAAATTCATTGGCTTTTTTATTTTTAAAAACATGCATGAAAGATGCTCTATCTACATATTCCTAGTTATTGTTTTCTACTATTAAAGCATTTGATCTTTTTTATTTTTTATTTTTTTTAAGTTTTGGATCCAATCATATAAACAGTGAAATTCAGAAGTAACTAAATGTCTTTATACTGATAGTCAAAGCAATTGTATATGGTAACTTTACGATCCCCTTTTTTTCCTTTCTTTATCTGCCACACTAATTTCTTCTTGAATGGAGCAAAGGAATCCTACCATGTGGGAATGTATATTATCATGTCTATGAACATGCATGTCCTAATAGGAACTTCTTTAGGGTTGACGTGAGTGAATTTTCAGTAAAGAATCTGAGAGCATTTGAGTAACGTGATCGAAATTTTCCTAGAATAGTCAACATCAATCAACAAAGGGTGAGCCTTGGCGCAACGGTAAGGTTGTTGCCTGGTGACCAAGAGGTCACGGGTTCAAATCCTGGAAACAGCCTATCTGCAAAGCAGGGGTAAGGCTGTGTACATCTTGACCCTCCCTAGACCCCACCTAGTGGGAGCCTTGTGCACTGGGGCCGCCCTTATTTAGTCAACATCAATCAACAAATGATTTTAAACTGCCCTCTCTTCTTTTTGTTTTTGCAGCAAGTATAAGCTTATAAATTTATAATTTGTGAAATCACATCTTGAAAAGGTAAAGCTTTCTAAAATTTCACTTCTTTTGACAAGCTTATGGATAGATATATACATAGAATAACAAGGTGATAAAGGGCCAACCCAGTTCGAGTCCCACTTGGTCGGGTGCTGTGGAAGGGAATATACTAGTAGCCTTACCCCTACTTTTTTTTGTAGAGAGGCTGGTTCGAACCCACAACCTCAGAATAACAAGGTGATAATTAATAAATTTACATTTCTTGAATATGTCTCTTCTGTCAAGAGAAAATGGGAAATTTGATGAGAACATTCAGGTAAGGAGGTGAAGGTTTATTCTTTGGTTTGAAGATCACTTGTTTCTTTGGTGGTGGAATTGGTCATCTCTCCGTCCAATTGTTATGTTCCTTCGGAAGACTATGATAGGGACTTAGGTAGTATGAGATACTTAAGACCCACATCGGATAAAATGGGATGTTCGGTGGAGTACTTAAATGCTTTGGTTCTCTCCCTTCAACAACTACCTTTTGAGGAACGGCTCCCCAAGGTCACTTGGGTCTCTATCAACTGGTATAGAGCTTGGTGGTTGATGGCATGGAGAGGGCTACCTATGGAGGGCTTTGACCAGTAGAAGGCTAACTGAAGTGTCGCAGAGTGCAGTTGTCAGAATGTCGGCTTTCTAGGGTGGGTGCTATGATAGGGACTTAGGTAGAATGTGATGTTTGGTGGAGTTCTTAAGTGCCTTGGTTCTCCCCCTTCAACAGCTAACTTTTGAGGGAGGGTTCCCCAAGGTCACTTGGGTTTCTATCACACTATAAAATTTTTCTTTTTCATCCTTATTTGACAATGCCAGTTAAATTATTGGTAGTGTCTTAATATGTGGAAAATTGCTCATGCACTTTTTGACGGGGAACATATCTTTACTGAGACTGAGAATGAGAATTACTGAGGAACTCATTCCAAAGATAAGAATATTTAGGAATCCATTCATCTGTAAGATATAGTAGCTGCTATGCTGCCCAGTTTTCCTCTCGTATTTTGGTTTTAAAGCTGTCTTTGTGACACATATTTTAGGAGAACCTCCAATTTTGGCTACTCAGAAATAAGACCCACAGTAAAACTCTTCATCGTCAATTTAACTAGAATTTATCCAATGGGAAGTGAATATCTTTCATCCAAGTGATTTATTTATGCTGAAAATCTGTTACTGGTATTCTAGCTGTAGCCTCTAAAACAGGGAGTGTAAGATTTTATGAAGACTTTTAAATCTGGTTCCAGTACCTTGGATCTGCTTACTTTGTGCCATGAAGTCTACTTAAGTGGTGGTATGGTAAAAGTGATGTCAATGAAACTATTAATATTTTATTATAGTGAGTTTTACGTCAAAAGCTTTCTTTAGACTTCTAGAATAAGAATCAGGAGGGAAAAGTGGTTATTAGAAACATTTGAAGTTCTAGATTGGCATTGAGAACAATGGAGTTGGCTTGGAATTATGTTGTTAGAAACATTCCATGCACCAATAGATTGCATCTTTTTATGAGGCTATCAAGAAGAGATGATGAAGTGTGTAATTCAATCTTCCTGCATTGTCTTGAGAATTGATGACTAAATTATATGCTAGCAAGTTTTATGTGATTATCAGAACATTTGATGTTTTAGAATAGTGTGAGAACATTGGAGTTGGATAACAATTACTTTATTAGAAACAATCCATGTACTGATAGTTTGCTTGTTTTTATGAGGCTATGATTATGAACAAGAAATGCTGAGATGTTAAACTCAATATTCCTACATTGTGTTGAGAATGGGAATCTCAAGGCTATCTAGTTGTCTGATGTTTTATATCTTATTTTATCCCATGCATTGTGGGAATTTTTTACAAGATTGTGCAAAATGGAGTTTCTGTAAGATAACCATGAGCTCCACGATTATGGGATGTCATTTACTCCATTTTTCTTGCTTTCTATTGGTTGAGCATGCCCTTTCTTGGGTCCGAACGGAGTTTCAATAATTTTAATAGTAACTAATAAACATTAAGGTTCGTATTCATCGCATAATCCATGAGAATATCATGTTCCTAATGTTAGGTTGGATGTAGATGAAACGCTTTTGTTTATTTTTTTTTTCACATCTCTGTTAATTGCAATTTCCAGCTGCAGCAATCTGGAACAGCTAGTGTAGATTCCATGGCAACTTGTCAGAAACTAAGGGCAGACCTTCAGGCTGTTTTCAATTTCCTTTCAAAGGACATGCAACAACTCATGCTTTCAAATCCACAAAGGGCGTCCCTTCTGCAACCAAATCATGATTTGACAAAACTTCCTGGACGCCCGTTAGTACAAGTTGGGGTTTTATCTTCCACGTCACCGCGGTAATAGGAAAAGCATGAAACATATTTTGTCTGAAGGACAAACTTTTGGTTAATTCAATAGCTTCTCCCTTCTGTCTGATTGAGTAATTACCTGACTTCTAACAAGCTACGTGGGGTAAGTGATCTTTAGAGACATTTTCCCTTCTTAGTCATGCAACTCAATGAAACTTGTTTTCTGATTTTAATATTTCTCTACAGAAAAACAGCTGTGCAATACCCACAATTTTCATTAACTAATCCTCTCCTGAAGCTGACACCGGAGAACTTATTCCTTGGATTCCTTGGTAAAGACGCCTTTGATTTCAATTATTTTAAACTTGTTATTTTTTTTTTGTTAATTGCCTTTCTTGGCAGAAGTTGAAGCTCCATATTGTTTCTATCTTCAAGGATCAAACTGTAAATTAACAACTTAGTGTGATAGCTTAGCTTATGGTGGTAGTTCCAAATGCAGATTTTCTACAACTTAAAATTCTCAATTTATGCAATGGGGTGTAATTCTTGAGCCGCAATTCATTTAGTTTCAAGTTAGTCCTTCTTTGAAAAGAAAAAGTTTGATCATTAACATTGCTGCCAAATGTTTAGAACACAAAAGGCAAGATGTTAATACACACAATAGCACACAGTGACGACTCTTCAATTTATGTGGAGTGGTCAATTGATCAAATTTGTATTTTACTTATGGAGTTATGGTTATTGTTCTTTCCGGGTTTTCATTTGTCCTCATCTGTATTTGTGGTTTATGGCCTTATTTTCACTGTACCATCTATGTGTTTGTAAGTTGTAACAATTTTAGTAACTTCTAAAGTTCTGGATCCCCTTTTTTTGGGCAATGAAGTGTTGGAGTTTTTGACATAATGAGCACGTTGTTTTTTTTTTTTTTTTCTTTTCTGGAGTTTGTAAGTTGTGAGCTTTTGGATCAATGGCATAATTTTCCATTATCATAACTTCATAAATTCAAAATATAATTCATAAAAAAAAAAGGACGTGGGTTGGTGAGTCAATCTATCAACTCTCATGCGAGCCATGTGAATAAGAATTTCACCAATTTGTCTCACCAAAATACAAGTTTAATACAGTGAATTAAGTTCATTTTGACAGTTCTAAAGTAAAATTTAAATAAAGTTTTATATAGTTTTGTCATAAAGTTCTTTAATACACACTTGACATGTGTGTCATTTTCTTTTGTTGAGAGCAGTATGGGCTAATGAGACCTAGGGATCATATTGAAATTCGGATTCAAAGGAAACTTGGACGACCATATTCTCGATTTATGTACATACTAGAAAAATAAAAAATTGGAAGATGTAAATTCTAACATATTTTATTATATGATTAATCATAGAAGAAAATGAATATAAATCAAACTTAATTTTAAAAGAGTTACACAGTACCAGCCCATAAAGACTGGGGGACGTAGGAAGCCCATTGGACAGGGAAGAATACCACAATTAACATATCCCTATCACAGCGACGAACAGCACACTGATTTTGCAGGAGCCGACGTTTAAAAAAGAAAGTTTTTTTTTGAACCCAAGACTTTATCTCTTGAGCCGTTATTGTTGATGTATCTTCAGGATTTGGGCTTTTCGGGTATCCGATTAATCAGTCATAGATTGGTCTCTTCGTCAATCGTCGTTCGCCACCGGCCGTCGCGTTCAACTTGGAGTTCAAAACAAGCCTTCCCTGCTTCTTGCATTCTGCTCCACCATCTTCACTTACTTCAAGTAGCTAATTGAAATCTCCCAATCTCTGTCAACCCTAGTTCGCATACTTATATTATAGCTTTGTTCGTTGGCTTCTCAGACACTGTAACAGTAAGTATCACGGATCGTCCTTGTAACCGCCCGTTCAGTGCAATCAGTTATTCTTGATTTTCGTTTTACGCAATGTTGGACGAGAGCAAGTTTGATGTGCGTTTCAAGCTGTGGGCGCTTCGAATACCTTGCCAACTATGCAAGGTTGCCACTCGAATACTCAACGGGTAACTAATTCTCTCTATTTACGACTGTGTTCTCTATTGTTCGTGTATTCGGGTGCGTGCGTGCTAGGGTTCATTTTTTGTGTCATTTGTGGTTTAAGCTTGATTATCATGCAGTTACTTGCTTGATAAGCCCCGAGTTAAACCTATCACTGAGGATCCATCATCTGAGAAAAACCGTTACCTTATTTTATCAGAGAATGTTCAGAATCAAGGTATGATTTTCTGACTGCTTACGCGGTGTCCTTTGATATTATTTTTGCTTATACAGTAGGAAGTATTATTTCATCCACTGTCTAGTTATGCATTTTTCACTAATCATCGTGGTTTAACATAAAAACCTACCACTTTCCAGAGTCATATCATATAGTTTGAAGTGTAGTTGAGCATTAAAGAACTAATTTGGTGTTCCTGAGGCATAGAATGCTAGAACTTCTTCTAAGGTGTTAACTTTGTGTTTTCTGGTCTTTTTGGGATTTATTTTCATGGGTTGGCTATGGTTGATGGAATATAACTGTGAAACTATTCTGCAATATCAGATTTCATCTTTCTTGTCTGACACTGACGACTAAAATCTCAATATAGTTATTTAAACAAACATGTGGAAGCTTCTGTATTTGAACTCTGTTGAAACCAAATCTATGTTCTATTAAATGTGTTCTAGTACTATTACTACTCCTGATATTTCTGTTTCTTTATCCCACATTTACTTGAGAATCTTGAATGTAGTTTTTGGATTAGGCCTTAATTTCTTAAGAATGCTTCTTTGTACCTTTGTTTTGTAATATTTGTGTCAAATGTTTATACTTTTGTTCAAAGCTTCATCTCACTTAATTGGGGATATGGGGCAGATTTATCGGATATCCCTGAGCAAAAGCTTGATGAGCTGAAGGCCTTGTGTGAAATTGAAATCTTGCCCTATTCATTGACACTAGGATATTCATACTGGAGTGCAGGTTAGTGCTCTATTTTCTCCAAGCATACAGCAGATACTACATTTTAATAACTCTCCTTTCATTTTTCCCAGCAAGAAAAAAGAGGGAGCAGTTCTATAATTGTCTGATTAATTACTGTATTTGCAGATCATGTGCTGAAACAGATACTACCTCCTGGAGTGGAGGTGCCTTCATCTTTTGAAACAATAGTTAAGTATTCAGTTCATTCATTTTGGGGTATTCTATCTTTAATACTTTAACTAGCCTGGGTTCTATACTTATACTATTATTAGTGGAATTTTTTACCTGCTGATTTTGTTACACATATTTTTGCTATGAACCTAGGGGACATGCTTTATTGATTCTTTAATTTTTTTGGGGCTGTTGTGAGTTGATAATCTGTAGTAACAGCAAGGTCTCTTTGGTCTGTTGTTGTCTCCATGATGGTAAACTAACATTTGTTGTACTAATGCAGGTCACATTGCCCACTTAAACCTACACGATGAATTACTCCCCTACAAGGATGTTATTGCAAAGGTTATTTATGATGTAAGTTAAACTATTTCTGACTTTAGATGTAACATTTTTTTTCCTGGTTATTTGGAAAAGAAAATTGTTTCTGCTTTCTGGGAGGAGGGGTTTATAAATGTAATATTTTCAGAGTAGAACAGTTCAGAATCTTGTATGGTTGTTTTATTTCTTGACCTGTCTTATTCTGTTAAAAGCTATACTTTGGTTAAAGTAGGTGTTGGAATTATAAATCCTACTGGTCAAGTTAGAAGATATTAGTAATGAATAATGATGTACTGGTCTTCATATCTCTTTCGCTTGTGGGTTTATTTGGTTGAGCAAAATTTGTGACCCCTTTGTACAGATTTTACTTAAGAAGTCTATATTGAACATTTTGAAGGCTCTCAGATGACTAAATTTTCACTGGCACTTAGAATCAAAAAAATCATCTAAAAGTTCTGAGTTATGCATATTGATGTTAGAATGACATGTGAGAAAACTCAATATTTGTAGTTCAGTATATTGTTTTATTATGATACATGTTCCTTCTATAATGGTCATGTTTTAACTATCTGTGCAGAAAAATTATCCAAGAATCAAAACTATTGTCAATAAAGTTGGAACCATTACAAATGAATTTCGTGTGCCAAAGTTTGAAATTTTAGCTGGAGAACATGATATGACTACAGAAGTGAAGCAATATGGGGCCACCTTCAGGCTAGATTACAGTTTGGTTTATTGGAATTCCAGATTAGAACATGAACACAAAAGGTTAGTTTCTCAGTTCCAAGCTGGGGAGACTATTTGTGACATGTTTGCTGGAATTGGTCCTTTTGCAATTCCTGCAGCACAGAAAGGTTGCATAGTGTATGCAAATGACTTAAATCCAGATAGCATTCACTATCTGAACATTAATGCAAAAATCAACAAGGTCGATGACTGCATCCATGCATACAATATGGATGCAAGAAAATTCATCATCCAATTGATGGAAGTGCCAAAGTCTGAGATTACATCAGAATCTAATGATCCCATGATGAAGACTTGTGAAACATGCAGTATTCATGACGATGCTGAATTAAATTCAGGAAATGAGAGATTAATTGGTAATATTTTTGTAGTAAACAATTGCAAGTATCTGTCAGTGTGAAATGAGAACATGTCACCTGATCCTAATCTTTCTACTGCAGTTGATACAAAAGACCAAGGAGAGAACATTAATACTTGTGTTGAGGATGTTGAGGGTTCAACCAGGCATATTGCTTCATCTGTGACTGCTGCTAAAAGAACTTCTGAAAGCCTTCAAGAAGGTATTCTGGGAACTACATTAAAACATCCGGACAGGCTACTAGTGCTATATGCAGCAGTTCATTGATATTCTTATTTTGAATGGTTGAAACTTTAAGTATTACTTTATTATTGTTATTATTATTACTTTGGCAGAAAATGGGAAGGCTAATGTAACTGGTATCCCTGAAGATGGTGGTAGAAAAGGAAGGACAAACAAGAGAATGAGAGGCTCTGTGATCTCTGGCACCAAAACTTGGGAACATATTGACCATGTAATAATGAATTTACCTGCATCTGCTATTCAGTTTCTAGGTATGGATGCCATTTGATGCTACTATTTTCTCTACATTTCCTTCGCCATTTTATGCTTGGGCAATTCTTTTTAGTGCAGAGCCCGAAAGAAAAGAAAGAGAACACTCTAAAACAACAATAATAATGGATTTATTATCAATTATAGAAAAGGTATAAACAATAAACTACCTTTTTATAGGAAGATGATGGTTCTACAGGACTTAAGGTTCAAAAGAAGAATTAGATTTGATTTGTATAGTTTTTTTTATTCATCTTTGTGACGGATAGACCCTTGGCTTTATGGATGAGCCATAACCTCTCTTCAAAGAATTAGCTATAATAGTCTAAACCGATATTTATCCATGTTCTTTCTTGGCGGTGTTTGTGTATTTTAATCCATCTTTGTTACTACACACTCTATCTCTTTAGATTTATAGACAGATATCTGAAATAAGATTTATCCTGGCAGATGCATTCAGGGGAATAATCCATAGGAAATATTGGAAAGGACATCTACCATGGATTCATTGTTATTGTTTCATTCGGGCGACTGAAACTCCTGAATCTATCATAGCTGTGAGTTACTGAGTTCATTTCTGAAAGCTTTTAGGTACTATTCTTATGTTCGGACTATTAGTTGAACTCTATTTTTCAGGAGGCAGAATCCGCTATCAATGCTCAGATAAAAGACTCCAAATTTCACAGGGTTAGAGATGTGGCTCCAAACAAGGTACTGTTAATTCAGTCTCACCATTAGATCCACTTCCCGAACTTTTATGATTCCTTGATACATAAATAATATGTATATTTATCCACCAATTGGTTTTTTTTTTTTTTTTTTTTTTTTTTTNNNNTTTTTTTTTTTTTTTTTTTTTTTTTTAATTTTTATATATATATGCAGGCAATGTTCTGTTTAAGCTTCAGGTTGCCAGAAGCATGCTTTAGAGATGATTCTGATTAACACTACCCCTGCATGAACAGGGACTATATGGCATTTTCTACTTGACTCAGACAAGTATAGTATTATTTTTTAAAAAAGAAAAAAGAGCCTAACCTGTTTATTATTTTTTTTCCTTTAAAAATATGATCTTTAGGAGGAATTAGTTCTTGTTGATGTGTTGTATTCTACATTTCTACTACATTTTACAACCTAAATGTTTATCTATGTTTTCAAAGCAAATATGATCTTTAGGAGGAATTCTCTTTCGGTTTGGTTTAAGTGAATTATTTCGATCGTTGGTCTGCTTTTTTCATGGCCAGGGAATTACAATGTTAGTACTCTTTCGCATTATTTATTCAGTTACAATATTCTATCATTTTATTTGCAAGAATCAAGATTGAGGGGAATAAATGGTTTTTACAAATATCAATTATCATTTACCTTTGGTAACCGGTAACCCCAACGATGAAAAATGATATATAAATCAATTTATACTAAAAAAAAATTATTTAACAATAATTGTATATATAATTGAGATTTAAAATTATATCAAAATCATAACATGTTAAAATTCTATTTATTTAAACTTAAATGAGTATGTTTAAACATTAAAAAACTAAAATTCTATTTATTTAATCAATTATACAATCTAACTCTCGCACCTTATTTCATTACATATAAGATATTATATATTTATCATACTAAAATACATACATTATAATGCTTTCTACTATGCTACCACGCTGGTAAAAAAATTGCTTTCTACTATGATATCTCATAATATAATAATAATATAATAACAACTTTTTAAATTTCCTAACCTTTGGGATATGACATATATTTATTGGAGAATGATTCATTGATTTGGCTGAGTTAAAAAGATAAGTAAAATTTTTAAAGTATAATAAAGATAAGAATAAAATATGTTTACGATCAAATATTTAAAGTCTATAACTAAGCTTTGTTGATCTAGTGGTTAGTTCACTAGGCCTCTTAAGCAAGTGTCGGAGGTTCGATTTTCGCTTTGTGTATGCAGTAAGCCAGCAACCAATTGGCCAGTAGCAAACCTTTAAATGGAGCTCAGATTCGTAGAGGATTAGTCCTTAGCTCATCGAGCTGGGGATACTTTGGGCAACAAAAAAAATATTTAAAGTCTATGGGCATTCCTCAATCTAAGAAAATTTTTTTAAAATTGTTTTTGAGAGTTTAGAACAAGATTTAGTAATTTTTTTAGATTTTAAAAATATTATTTGGTATTTTAAATTTTAAAAAAATAAAAAATTCATCAAACATATTCTTTAATTTTTATTTTTAAAAATAATAAATTATTTTTAAAACAGGCCATATATTTTCTTACTTTTATTTTTCTTATTAACTTCAAAAATTCTATATTGAGTAATCTAATAATTCAATTTTTAAGAAATTATCAAATTAATAATTATTAATTCATTAATCTTATATTTATTTCTTAAACGCGTTTTCGTCGAAAGTCAGGCTTTTTAAAGAAGAAGCCAATAAAGGATAAAGTTATGAAAGTGATGACCGAAAAAAAATGAAGTAAAGGTATACCACTATAAGTACATTGATTGTAATCTCTAATCTGTCTTTAATTTAATCAATAGAAATAAATAAAAATAGACTACACGTAAATTCATGCTGGAAAGTTTGAGATTCCACGACTACTTCCTTTCTTCAAATCTCCTCACCAACTTAATTAGTCAACTCAATGCAATTCAATCAATTTTAGTAATTATGCGGAATTTGATATATAACATAAAGAGTCAGTATCACATATATAGAAATGGAGGCTCTTTGTGAATTCGTACGATAAATTTGTTAGAGATAAAGAATTTAATAATAAGAGAAGAATATTTTACCAGAGAAAAACAATGAAGCCTTTATATACATAAGAGTTAACTTAAGGTGTTTAATTAGGTGTTACTAAAGAAGTGACAAGTTAGTTTATTCCTAGGAGAATTTGACCAGATTTGCTTGCATGAGAAAATCAGAGTTTATCATAATTGATGATCTTCTACTAATTTCTAAGTCCTCAAATACTTGCAAGGGTGAGTTTAATGAAATTTCCACGCCTAAGCTACTCTAAGAATACTTAAAGTATATGTAACTCAACTATTTTTGGAGGGAATAAATGACATATAAATAAAACTCTTAGAGGTGAATAAATCCATTTTATACAAAGCAATTATTGATAGTAGGATTGTTGATGGGCAATAAGTGAAACCAAGAAATAAAAGGTAAAGGGTTAGGAAACTCATCTGAAAAAGAGTAAAATAATGATCTAACTGACCGAGTGAAATGATGTTAAGACGATTATGAAAAAAACTAAATGAACCATTATTTAACCTTGTAAGGTATAATAATATAATTTATTTTCTAATTAAAACATATAATTTAACCTTAAATAATAATTGAATTAAACTTAAATTTATTAAAAAATAACAATAATATGTTTTTTTCTCTGAACACTTGAATTGTGTCCAAGGAAGTGTCTTTTTTTTTTATGCGTTCACATTGGCATACCGACAAGGTGTCACTGAGTAGCAACTCCACTGAAAGCAGTAGCACTATAGGTATGTACGTAAGCAGAAAGAAGGATTAAGAGCAAAATATTTAAAGAGAAATAGGGACTCACTTTTAGTTGAATATTGAATATTCTATCTAGTTGATTTAAAATTTCATTTCAAGATAGATTTCAATTATTTGATATATAAATCTTATTCATACCTTCTGGTGAAAATATTTATTTATATAATTGCTACTCACTGGACAATAGTTAATTATTCCCATTAAATTCCAAAAGAACCAAACTGATATTCCATTTCTTTCAAACTTCTTTCTGTTGAGTTCTATTATACTTTACACAGGAATCTTCTCTCTCTAAAGAGTATTTGAATTGATGGTTAATAAGCCATCATGCCTTTTCAAGGAAACACACTTAAATTTTATTGGCCTTACGAAAACTCACTTTTACATATCATATTAATTATTATGATTTAAGAGTTTCACCATATAATGACACATGCATATATTATCTAACTATAACTGAGCAATTAAGGAACGAATATTTATCCTCAAATTCTCTCTTTTTCCAAATTTTGAATTCATTTCCACACCTTTTGATCTTTAATTAGCTTCCCTATGAAGGCACTGGAAAATACAAAACATACCTCCAACACTATAAATTCTGCTACCAATGAATATTCATACCCTCCCCTTTCACTTTGAGTTCTGTCATTATTCTTGAGTCTTTTGGTAGATTCAAAGAAAACCCATTAAAGATTTGGTCCAAAAAAAATGGCATTAGGTGACATTTATAGATACCTGATATTGGTCCTTGTGGTGTTTACTATGGCTATAAGTGGCTATTGTGTGGGTGTGAATTGGGGTACCATGGCCACACATCAACTTCCTGTGAAGAAGGTGGTTAAGATGCTTAAGACAAATGGATTCAAGAAAGTGAAGCTGTTTGATGCAGATGAGTGGATTATGGCTAATCTTATGGGGTCTGATATAGAATTGATGGTGGGAATACCAAATAGCATGTTGGATCTAATGGGAAATAATCCAAAGGTTGCAGATTCTTGGGTCAGAGAAAATGTCACTGGGTACTTGTATACTGGTGGACTCAATATCAAGTTAAGTAGTCATCATCATCATCATTATATATCAGTGTATTCCAAATTTTGTATACATGATTGATCATACTGTGCGTTTCTCTGTCTTTTTCTCATATTTTTTATATGTTTTGCTGGTATCCTATGTTTGAAGAGTGAAGACTAAAAGTCTAAAACTCTATTTTGGTCCCTCAAGTATTCACTTTTTCTCAATTTAGTCACTCACAATTTGTTTTGTCATATTTTGGTCCCTCTGTTAGTTCTTTACTAAATTGATTACATAACAATGTTAAATTGTTAATTTAAGAACATCATATAATGGCATGTGAGGGAGGGACTAAATTGAATTATGTGAGTGAATGTCATTTTTTGCAGGTATATTGCAGTGGGAAATGAGCCTTTTCTGAAATCATATAATGGCACCTATCATCATTCAACTTTTCCCGCACTCAAGAACATCCAAACATCTATCAACAATGCAGGCTTTGGTGATATGATCAAAGCCACAATTCCTTTTAATTCTGATATCTTCTTTTCCCCAGAATCAGACCCAGTTCCTTCATCTGGAAACTTCAGGCCTGAAGTGAAAGACCTCATAATTGAAATAATCCAATTCTTACACTCAAATAATGCACCTTTTCTTGTCAACATCTACCCCTTCCTTAGCCTTTATAACAATGATCATTTCCCCTTTGATTATGCATTCTTTGATGGAGACAAAAAGCCTCTTAGAGATGGTGATTCACTTTATACCAATGCGTTTGATGCTAGTTTTGATACTCTTCTTTGGGCCTTGGACAAGGCAGGTAATGTAATTAGGGTTTGTGATTTTGAGCAATTGAAGTCACTTGGGGTTTAATTAAAGACTTTAATCAAGTCTTTTGGGCTTATGCTAGGTTGGACTTATTACTTTACTCTGGCCATTGATTGGCATGCAGACATTCAATTTTGCTACCTATGTGTCATTTCTTTCAATAGAAAAATTATTTTTTGATCCCTGAATATATTCCAAATTAGTCCTTTGATACTAGAAATACACTTTTTGGTCTGATTTTTTTCTCTCAAACATCATCCGTGAGTACTAAATAGTTGGTGTTTGTAAAAAAAGTTAAAGACCAAAAAATGTATTTCTAATATCCAATGACTCAATCATAGTTTTGAGACAAATTTAAGGATTAAAATGTAAGTTTTATCTTTCTTTCAATTTAGTCCTTTAATCATTGAAATGTTTTCAATGCAACCTTTCCATCCCAAGATCAACATCAAATTGTTCCTTTTGATAGTTGAGTGAGATATCTGAATTGATATCTAAGCTCATAGAAATTTTGCTTCTTTTTCCTCACTTCTCAATCTTGTTCTGCATCTATACAGGGTACCCTGAAATGGAGGTCATGGTTGGAGAAATTGGGTGGCCAACTGATGGAGACAAGAATGCCAATATCCAAAATGCAAAAAGATTCAACCAGGGCTTGCTCACCCATGCCCTTAGTGGGAATGGCACCCCTAAAAGAAAAGGGACAATAGACCTATACCTTTTCAGCCTCATAGATGAGAATGCCAAAAGCATTGCTCCTGGCAACTTTGAGAGGCATTGGGGGATTTTCCAATTTGATGGAAAACCAAAGTATGAGCTAAACTTACAAGGTCATAACAACACTAGTAGCAAAAAAAAGAAAAAGGGTCTTTTTGGTGTGAAAGGGGTGAAATACTTGGAGAAACAATGGTGCATTTTGGACCCAAAAGCCACTGATTTGGATGACTTACCTAAGAGCATAGACTATGCTTGTAGCCTATCAGATTGTACTGCTTTAGGGTATGGATCTTCATGTAATAATCTAAGTCTTGAAGGTAATGCATCTTATGCCTTCAATATGTATTATCAAGTGCATAATCAAGGAGATGTGAACTGTGGTTTCTCTGCTTTGGCTACCATAACCCAAGATAATCCATCACAGGATGGATGTGTATTCCCAGTTATGATCGCTCAAGCTTCACCATTGATGCATCATCAAGGGATTTTGGATTTGATGAAGAAAGCTTTTGGGGTGTGCATTTTGCTTATGCTTTTTCTATGATGCTGTGTTATATATATATATATATATATGTCATGGCAGATTCAGTTTTGTTCTTTAAGTTTTAGGAGGTTGATGTGAGCATATGCAATTTACAAAACTACAGTTCTTAGTTTTTGTTGATTATGTATGATGATGGGCTAACCATTACATAGATTTTGATCACTTTCCTTTGTTATATTAGAATAAAATTGAAAGCTTATTTTTAAATGAGGCATTCTAGTACACAATAGTGGAAGTTCAAAGTTGTTTGATTGTTTCAAAAAGACAAAAGTATCATTTTCGTCTTCAAATTTTATATCAACTTTTAATTTTGTCTCCAATATTATTTTGTTGTCAATTTCCTACGTAATATTTCACATTTTAGTTAATTTCATCTTTTGGTTAACTTCTTTCAATAAATTAATAACAGACTTTATCGTATTTTTCAATCTAAGTTATGATTTGAGTTTCTTTTTCTATCAATTTTATTTTACATGTCATTAGCCAGGTAGAATCTGCTGTTAATATTTAATTAAAGTAAGAACAAAAGATAAAATTGACCAAAATATAAAATATTGGAGACAAAATTGACAACAAAAAAGATCTCTCGGACGCAAGTAAAAATTGATGTAAATTTGGAATTGAAAAGAGTATTTTTGCCTTTCAAAAGTTATACAATAAATATAAAAACAACACTTTTTTTGGCACCAATTCAAATATGTTTAGTCTTTGAATTTGTCATAAAATTACGACTAGGTATTAAAAAAGTATTTTTTTAATCTCTGATTTTTTTTATAAACATCAACTTCTTAATTTTGAAGCATTATTTGTAAAAAGTAAATAGTTGATATTTGTGAAAAAAAATAGAAATAAAAAAAATAATTTTTAATATTTAGGTGAATAAATTATAATTTTATGAAAATTAAAAACATTAAAAAATAATATTTTTCTATAATATAATTTAGAATTCGGCCAAAACTGGCTCATAAGAAGACAAAAGTACAAAACTAGAATTTAGAAGATTATTAGGCCAAAAAATGAAACGTTATTTGAAAGAATAAATAGTTGATATTTGAAAAAAGAATATATATTTTTAATATTTAGTGACTAAATTGTGATTTTGTGACAAATTAAAAATATTAAAAAATATTTTTTTCTATAGTATAATTTATTTCTAATTCGACCAAAGCTGGCTCATAAGAAGACAAAAGTACAAAACTAGAATTTGGAAGATTATTTTGCTAAAAAATAAGAATTTAAAGAGGGTTTATGAACTTTATGATATTGATGTGGAAGTAAGACAAAACTAGAATTTGGAAGATTAAAATGATTTATCGATTGCCAGCAGAATATTATCCCCAATGCAATTAGTATAGTCTTTTTTTTTTGGCCTGAGTATAGTCATTTTTTTTTATTTCTTCATTATATGTATTTATTTATTATAATTATCTGTTTTCTTTTCTATGTTTTTTATTTTTCGCTTTACACATTAATTAAAAGAAAAAGTGAGAGTTGGAGTGTAGCATTGTTTTAGATTTTTTTAATAGAAAAATGAAATTGATAAAAAAGAAAAGCTTAATTTTTTAATTATCATTTTATTTTTAATATTTACAATTACATCTCAAAATAAACAAAAAAATATTCTTAATAAACATATATAAATATCAAAGCATAGTCACATTTTAAAATTAAAACTCTGAAAAAATTAAAATTATATATATAAATATTTCCTTCAACCCCACCACAAAACCTAATGAATTACTAACGCACGTGTCTCTCAATTCAGCCATAATTAATTTCTTGTACACACTTGTGCACACTGCTTCACGCCACAAATTATCACCTCCACTAAATTTATATTCAACAAATTCTTGTGTACAATACTTATCCAACACTATAAATATTGTTTTAAAATAGTGTTAAATTAAATTATATTAATAAATAGAATATTATATAAAAGTAATTCTCTTCGTTTTTCAATAAATAATAACTTTTTTTAAATAAAGCATGTGTCGGGATAATAATAAAATTAAAGATCTGAGAGAAAAATAATAATTAGGATTATATAATTAGAAGAGAAAATTGTGAAAAATAAAAACGAGAATGAGTTAAGTAATGAGGTTGAGAAATTTGTGTGAGATGTTAACATTTATAAAAAAATATAGTTGATTATTTGATGATAAAAAACTACAATATACTATAAAAATATTGTTGTTGAATATCTATTGTTGGTGGCTATATTATGGTTTGGGGTTTACTGTTATAGTACTTAATTACTAATCAACATAAATTTTCATGAAATTTTTGGTAAGAGACTCAATTATGTAAACATTTATTTTATAATATAATGAATAAATGAGGGAAAAGGAGACTTATGACTTAAAAAGTCCGTTTAAAAAAATATTAATAAATTTCAAACTTTTAAGGACTAACCTCCTTGTTAATGCTTGTGATTACGTAGTGTGAAAAATAGATTGATTATAATAACCTTACCTAAAATGTAATTTTCTTGCAAGAAAGGATGACTCTTATAGGAAAGGTATTTCAATTTTATAAGTTTTTCTACAATAATGATTTATTCTTAACTCTTGACACGTGATTTAAATTAATCACTAAAAGTTTATAATATATAATTTAATTCTTGAATATTATATAAATTTAATTATTTATCTTCTATATTATTAAACTCCATTAGTGCGTGATAGATAAGCGCAAATAACACATTAATATATTACAAATTTACAACTACTATACGCTATGTTGGTTCAATTTTTTTTAGTTGCTTATGAGGTATTTAAAATTTTATTTTGATTAATTTATATCTTTTATTTAATTATAATGAGAGAGTCTCATAATAGAAATAATTACATTTTTTAAAATTTTAAGTCTAAAATATTATTTAATAATATTAAATTTTTTATCACTTAAATCAAATCTTTATTAATTTGATTTAATTCAGTCAAAAGTCTTGAGTTTGAAAGTTAAAAAAAATTCAACTCTAATAAAATTACTTTTTATCTATACAATTCAAATAGAAAAAAAGAGTATTTATAATTCATATAAATAATAATAATATAAGACATTAATTATTGAGTAAATGAATTAAATGGCTATAAATGCTAAATTGATTATAATAAAATAAATAGATATTCAAGTCACAATAACTCCTTTTCCTTATTAAATTTTACTCCCTCCTGTTCTAGGTAGATACACACAGACTAAAGAAATGATTAGCTCACCTAAAATGAAGAGAAAAATGAGATAAAAGACTAAATTATCCCTATTAAACTACACCTAATTAGTCACATAAGTCAATACTTAATAGCATTGATTAATCATGGACAAATAGGAGTAAACTGGTAAAAAAAATAAGGCTTAAGTGCACTTTTGGTCCCAATACTATGACTAAGGTTTCAATTTGGTCCCATAACTATTTTTGTTGCAGATTTGGTCCCAAACCTTCGCAAAAAGTTTCACCGTTAGTCCCCTGGTCACTTCCGTCCAATTTTCGCCGTTAAGTGTGACGTGGCAGTCTGACTGGGATGCTGACGTGGCAAAATCAAATGAGATGGAGTAAGTTAGGATCAATATGTAACATTTCATAACTTCTCTGGACT
>QANZ01025531.1:104630-130428 GCA_003254925.1 Chamaecrista fasciculata | reverse complement strand
TTCAGTCCAGAGAAGTTATGAAATGTTACATATTGATCCTAACTTACTCCATCTCATTTGATTTTGCCACGTCAGCATCCCAGTCAGACTGCCACGTCACACTTAACGGCGAAAATTGGACGGAAGTGACCAGGGGACTAACGGTGAAACTTTTTGCGAAGGTTTGGGACCAAATCTGCAACAAAAATAGTTATGGGACCAAATTGAAACCTTAGTCATAGTATTGGGACCAAAAGTGCACTTAAGCCAAAAAATAATTAATGTTCCATTGAATTTATAAAACATCATATATTTTAAAATAAAAAATACTCTTCAAAACATTAAATATATAGAAACAGAGGAAGTAATTAGCACGAGAGGTTAAAGTTAAAATCAATCCTATTCAATTTTAACATTTAATGTCATTACTAAAACATTTATGTAGCATATCTGTTTCATTTAAGAGTTAGCAAAATAATTAAAATGAAATACTATAAATAAAACTTTTTATTCAGAAAAAATTATGTAAAAAGATTATATGATAAAAAAAAAGGAAAAATCTTTGGTTAGATTTCAGTTTTGACACCGAGGTGGCTCAAAAATGTGCAGAGAGACCATAGTAGTAGTATAAAAGCGAGAGATGATGAAGCAAGTTAGATAATATCACTATTCATTTCTCCATATATATATATATATATATATATCTATCGTCGTTTCTGAAATTCTGCCTCTCTTTCTCTTTCGTTTTCTCTGCTTCAACTGAACCTCCCACTCCTCAATCTCCTTCTCTTTCTTCTGCCACTTAACCGTTTCCTTTACTTCTCATCATCCCGATTTCTCGTTTCCCCATTTTTTCAGATCATCCTCTTCTTTTGTTGCCTCCTCTCAAAACCCTAAATTAACCGATCAATTCTCGCATTTCCAATCTTGCATCTTCACTGAAAGTGTTCGACACCATTTGTTTTCTTTGCTTACTGTTTTATTGTGATTGTACGGCTACAATTTCATACACTGCAGTTACGAGCTTGAGTTTGGGGTTGCTTTAAGCTGGGATTGGAAATGGTGGGTGGAGGGAATAGAAGGGAGGAGGCCCCGATGATTAACAGCAGCAACGTTTTTGCAGCGCTTGGGAGCTTGAAGAAGAAGAAGAAGAAGCCGGAGAAGGAGCAGGGCTCGTCGAAAACCAAAGATGAGGAGCAGGGGAAGAAGGAAGTTTTCTGGGCTCCGGCGCCGTTGACGGCGAAGTCGTGGGCTGATGTTGATGATGAAGACGACGATGACTATTATGCCGTCACAGCTCCTCCTGAAGCAGTTTGGGGCGCCCCACCCGCTGTGGAAGATTCAAAGGCCTTGGGTGAAAGCGAGGCCGTTTTAGAGGTGAGGATGTCTCGGTCTTATTATATTTTTCGAGTTCTGAATCTTTTGTGGTATTGTATGATTGCACTGGTTACTGAATGTCTGTTGCTGAAACTAGAGAGATTTTGCTTTGAAAACATTTTGAAGAGGCTGATTATTATCAGAATGTTTGTGCTTTATATAATGAAGGTTGATTGAGGTAAATGTAAATGCTAGGGTTTCGAGTTCTAACAGATGGATTGATCAGTTAGAATTCTAATTGGATTGCTGTATTTTCGTTTTTTTTAAATATTATTTGGTGATCGAAGCTGAATGGATATGTTTGATTGCGCAATAGAGGATGGTTTCACAAAAACGACATGAAAACCTAAACTTTTCTAACCTCCTGTGTTGTCTTTATCTATCAGTTGGTTTTGTAGGACATCAATTTTGAAAGCTTCGCATAGTTTTCCTTATTCCTAATTCCTATCTTCGTGAAATCTTCCAGAACTCAAGAATCGAAAGGAGACTCAAATTTTTGGGGTCCTCTAACATAAATGATATGCTTATAATTAGTTTCGTTACACTGTTTTAAGAGTAACCAAAGAAAAGAGTTTTTACTTGAATCATAATTTGTCAATAACAGATATGAAGAAGCAATTCCGGCTGTCAAGCTTTATGAAACTAATTATCAACCCTTTTCAAGTATTTGGGGATTCAAACTATGTTAAAGGTTTCATGAATTTTTTATGGTCAACAAGGTCCTGTTTAGTTGTAAAATTTTGTTCCCCTCAACCCAGGCGAGCATCTATTAAGTCGGGTTTCACATTCAAGGTTGAAATGAAGGGGCTTGTTTATGACAGTTTGCATTTTATTATCATTATGTAGTCCCTTACTGTTGATCTAAATTGTGGAGATCAATCAGTTGCCTGTGCTTGCATCCATTTTGAATGAATCAATTTGTTTTGGATAATTGGTGACTTCTCCAGTCAGTGGGATTAAGGACTTTATTTAGTGGAAATTGGTGGCTAGGATGTAACAAACCTAACCTATTGCATCTTGAAGCATGGAAGATTTCAACATTCTTTCTGATACAGTGCAAAACTCCCGGCCTCTTTACCCCGGATCAGGGTCCTTTGGATACCTGACTCTTATTGGGTAGCTCTGATGGGTTTAGTACATTACCAAAACAAAATAGGTCAGAACCCAATGTAGTGCTGGAGAGACTTGTTTTATAAGAGAAGGAAATTAATAATGTTTTCTCGTTCATTTTGAGAGGGAAAGAGATAGTGTATTTAAATGTCAAATCAGGAACATGCTGCTGACAAAGAAAGTAAAATTGTGAAGATTTACTAGGTAATATATGCCAACACTTGATATTTGACTTTATTAATTTCACTTAAATGTGAAGCTAGCTTTCAAACCAAATTGATCATTGCTTTAACTGTTGGCCAAAAATCTTGTGATTAGAGAATTATTGCCATCTCTAATACTCACTAGTTATCATACATTATTGAATAAAATCGCCTAGGTTACTGTTTCCTGCTCGTATAAATCATAAGTCTGAGAACTGTTCTCTTCATATTTGTTTCAATTAGTAAGCGTAAGTGCAGTTCTCTCTTGCTGAGTGTTTGTGAATGTTTGCATATGTATGTATGTGTACACCATTTGAGATGATTTTAGTTACACATGCTTTAACTGGTAGAATTGCTGAATGTTTGAAACCAGGAAAGTGAGAGTGAGGAAGAAGGTCTGGATGATGCTGAGGATGACCCTGAGGAAGAACATGAAAATGAACCTGAGGTCCCTGTGGAAGCTGAGCCTGTTGCGAAGCTTCCTGCATCCTCCTCAACTGTCAAAGAAACTGAAAGGCAGCTTTCTAAGAAGGAATTGAAGAAAAAAGGGCTTGAAGAGCTTGAAGCTGTTTTAGCTGAGCTAGGATATACACAAAATGAACATAGTAGCCAGAATGATTCCAACGGTAATTCAGGACTTCTAATCATTTACATGAATTGTTTATCTTATAGTGCTTCTTAATGTCATACAGAGGTAAGTGAAATTTCATTGTTAATATGCAAAAAAGTTTTGTTAGTTCATGTCAAAGTGGTTGAAAATTGTATGAAATTCTCTTTTATAGTTGAAATATTGAATTTATGACTGCATTTGTTATTAAATCTTCAGCGCATACACATAGGAGCTCAATAAATTCCTCTTGCACCATCTTCCCTTTTTTAACTTATTCTAAGACCAAATCAATGATTTAAGTTCTTAATTCTGCATCCTTACGGTTGCTTTTTTAACTGTTTCATATGGTAGAATTCTATATATAACGAAAAGTTTGTCCTATTTGATTATGATTTATGAAGCTTTAAGAAAACACAGATTCACCCACATACATATACAAACAACATTAATTGTAGTCCTGATAAAATAGTCTACTACTTTATTAGATTTTTCTTGTATTTTATTTATTGGTTTATTTAGTTTTTCCTGTCTGGACATCAAAATTGCAGGTCCTGAAAAGAAAGAAGAGGATCGCAATGGCGAGGTGGAAAAGAAGGAGAATGCAACTGGGGAAAGCAAAGCTGCAAAGAAGAAGAAAAAGAAGGATAAATCGTCAAAGGAGCAGAAAGAATCACAAGAGCAGGCTGATGATGTGAATGCTGGAAATACAACCTCTGAAACTGCTAGCACTGAGAAGGCAGATGACGCAGCTGCAGTCGATATTAAAGAGCGGGTTAAGAAAGTTGCTTCAATGAAGAAGAAAAAGTCAAGTAAGGAGATGGATGCTGCTGCTCGTGCTGCTGCTAGTGAGGCTGCTGCGAGGAATGCAAAGCTTGCTGCTGCCAAGAAAAAAGAGAAGTCGCACTACAATCAGCAGCCAGTGCGGTAAACTGGCAGGCATGGTTGAAATTAGTATAATTTCTTGTTTTCTTATTCTTATGTCTTTGGTTTTGCTATCTTTCTTCATCATATATGAGCATGTGCTCATTGTTCATTTGAAAAATGCAAAATAAACCTTCGTAGCTGTTTTAGGTAAGTTTACTTCGAGCAAGTTATTTCAAAATTTTACCGCAGGAAATAGGAATATATGTTGTTTATCTTCATTGTCCCCCTTTTGCTCTGGGCATGGTCACCCTAATTCCTATATGTCAAATCTTGTGATGTTAAGAGTATTTTGGAAAACATCTATTCACAAATAATTGCTTAGTTTGGGCTAGTGAATTTATAGCTAGCCTATTTTATCAGATAATCTTTGATAATCAATGGGATTGGGTCTTGTAAAAGGGGCTAATCTTAAATATTTAATAAGATGTCTTCAATGGATGATACTTGTGAAAATTTAGGAAAGATAACCTTTGATAACAAATTCCGGTTATAGGAAATTTGAAAGGATTGCTGTACACGAAATTACGAGATTCTTCACTCTGGTTTTTCCTTTGATTTGTAATTGGACCTCTGTTCTGTCTTTTTCTTCTTAACGCAACCCCATCTTACGAGAAAAGAAAGATATTTACCGTAATATCGAGATGGGCTGGAATTGGATTGAATCGATTTAAATTTAATGGAAATCAATAAAGGACTGGGCTTCTAAAAAGTACAAGCCTGATGGACACATTATATAGTGGGTTTTGCAATTTTACAATAAAAATTGTAGAATTTTATGTATAGGAACGAAATATATAATTTTATTGATTGAATTAGTATATATACATGATATGTACAGCTGTAGTTTTGTAACAGAAAATAACTACAGAGGGCAATTTGGTAAATTCCAGCTAACAGACTATAACTAATTGAGCTAACAGAAATCCTAGCTATACAACTATATACATTGCGCACTTATTCCTTCATCCCCCCCTCAAGCTGAGATTGATATGGATCATACAAACTCAGCTTGGAAAGAAAAGAAGAAAATTTCGCAACAGACAAAGGTTTAGTAAAGAAATCTGCAAGTTGTGAAGCAGATGCCAAATATTGAGGAAGAACAAAACCAGTCTTGTAGTGATCTCGAACCAAATGGCAATCCACTTCCAAGTGTTTAGTGCGCTCATGAAAAATGGGATTAGTAACAATGTGAAGGGTTGCCTGATTATCACACCATAATGGAATAGGAGTGGGAAAAGATACATGAAGATTCTGCAGAATATAAGAAATCCAGCGCAACTCAAACTGTAGAAGATAAACTCCGACACTCAGCTTCTGCAAAACTCCTAGAAACTGTAACTTGTTTTTTTGTTTTCCAAGAAACCAAAGAATTTCCTAGAAAAATACAATATCCTGTAAGAGACCTGCGAGTTAATGGACAAGTGGCCCAGTCTGCATCTGAATAAGCAGTTAACTTCAAAGGATTTCCAGCAGGATAGAACAAGCCTTTTGCAGGATGAGATTTGAGGTAACGAAGAACATTCAAAGCTGCATGTCAATGGTGCTCACAAGGGGATTGAACAAACTGACTGAGAGTTTGTGTGGCATAAGTAATATCAGGCCTAGTGAACCCCAAATACAATAAACGACCCACTAGCCTTCTATATTTTTCTGATTCAGCAAACTTTACACCATCATGACTTAACAATTTTGAGCATTTGACCATAGGTACATCCAAAGGTCTAGCACCAGTTAGACCAGCATCAGAAATTAAGTCTAAAGCATATTTTCGCTGATTAACATATAAACCAGCCTTAGATCGAGCCAATTCAAGTCCCAAAAAATATTTAGCTACCCCAAGATCCTTAATTGTAAAAGTCTTATGAAGATAAGCTTTTACTTCATCAATAAGAGACAATTTGGAACTAGCAAGTAACACATCATCAACATAGATCAGTAGAGCAATAAAACCAGAAGAATTAGATCTAGTGAACAAGCATGGGTCATGTGTAGACTGTATGAAACCAATAGCATGAAGTTTAGAAGTAAATTCAATATTTCATTATCTTGAGGCCTGCTTCAAACCATAAAGACTTCTCTTTAGCTTGCAAACTTGACTAGATGTACCGTGAGAATATCCTGGAGGAACTTGCATGTACACATCTTCATCAAGAAAGCCATGTAAAAAAGCATTGTTAACATCTAATTGATGTAACAACAAATTCTGAGAAGCTGCTAAAGCTAAGAACAATCGTACAGTGACATGTTTTGCCACAGGTGAATAACTGTCAGTATAATCAATTCCTTCAATCTGATTGAAACCTTTTGCTACCAATCTTGCTTTATATCTGTCAACAGACCCATCAGCCTTCAATTTAATTTTATATACCCAACGACAACCAATAGCCTTTTTCCCTGAAGGTAAGTCAACCATATCCCATGTATTATTTTGCTCTAATGCCACCAATTCATTATTCATAGCAGTAATCCAATCAGAGCACTTACGAGCTTCAGAATAAGAAGTAGGTTCTTTAATACTGGAAATATTGCCCAAAAAATGAATGTAATCAGAGGAAAAACAAGTAGGATGAACAAAAGGAAATGAGGGAGGAGTATGAGAAGAAGAAGATGGAACAGAACAAGAGACATAATCTGTCATCCAACCAGATGGTCTCTTAGGTCTAGTACTAACTCTAAGAACAGGTGGAGATGAAGAAGTCTCAATAACAAGTTGAGAATGAGAACTAGAAGAAGACAAGGAAGAGATTTCTGGAGATGAATGAGAAGGAGAAGAAACAATATTTTTGGAATTTTGAACAGAAGGATTCTGAGAAGAAATAGTTGGAAAACCAGAATCCTGAAAAAGAGTCTGAAGAAGGAAATATAGTAGGTGAAGAGGAAGAAAAAGAGGTAGAAGAAATTTTAGAGGGAAAAATGATGGAGATTGTGCCCTAGGGTCAATCATCCTTTAGATATATTGGGAATATATCAATTAATTTATGGAGATAAATTAATGGTTATCATATTATTAGCATGTTTACTATGATAACAGTCCATGATTAATTATGAGATAGTTAATCTAAACTGTCCCTGGTCGCTCATTCGAGTGGGAACTTGAATTGAACCAAGACCAGCATGACCTCGGTGCATTGAGATGCACGCACTAGATGCTGGGACGAGAGTCATGGTGCAATTATGTAAGAGTTACAAGTTGCTGGACCGACCCGGAGAGTTCTGCATGGGTTCAGTCATTAGCTGGTCTCTCCTGTACAATCTGTCATGATGCCCTTAGACCTGAGGTCTTGACTATTCCGGCATTACAGTTGTCAAGCTTTGGCTTAGTCTAACGTTATCCGTAACAGGGTAGCCATAAGGGCTGAGTACGGGTTTGGTTGATTGTCGTGCTGAGGAATGTGGTTGACCAAGATGGAATTTTGTCCCTCATAGAGATGGGAGATATTTAACTGGGCCCCTCGACGAGTCTGTCCAAGGGAATGTGTGGCCACACTGGATATTGGGACTTACTCAGGAGATCGAGAAAGTTGAGGTTTGGATTTTGGATGACTTTCCCATGCCTGATCCTTACCGAAATATCGTAGGACAAAAAGGGATCTGCACAAGATGGTACTAAGGTTAAGTCGTTTAGGGGTTAAACGATAACTCACGTGTTTTGGGTAGTCGTGATGGCTTGCTAGAGTCCGCTCTCGACTTGTAAGTCATGAGATGATTTACTGCCAACTTCACGTGGGGCCTGCTGGGTCACACACGAGCAGGAACCAGATGCCAAGCTGGAACACGAGTTAACCCTAATTCGTGGGTCACATTTGTGACACCGTTTGAGACATAACTTATTGTGGGACATAAAGTCTTGTCTTGAATTAATTATCTACAGATATATTATATTTAGATTTGTGAGACAAATATATATATATATATATGATAATTGTTAAATAGATAATTGGATTAGGCTATTTACAATTATATTCCTATTTATAATATTAGGGGAATTATAAATTAGATAATTTTCCTAAGAGTTAGGAAATTATTAATTTATTAAATTCACTAATATTAGGTCTAAATAGGATGAGGTTGGCGCCTCATATTATTAAAGGAATTTAATTAATAAAAATGTTTTATTAATTAAAGTCATGGCTTGAAATTTGAAATTCAAATGAGATTTGATCTAGATTTCAAATGGATGAATTAATATATTAAAGTAATATTTTAATTCATGATTTATAGGGCAAGTCAAATTCTAGGTCCAATTGGATTTAAATATTAATGTAATATTTTAATTCAATTATCTAGAGTTTGAGACTTGGTGAGATTGACTTAAAGATATTCTGGGAATTCTTTAATTCAATATTGTTGGGATATAACAAATTAGTTATAACTATCTAAGAGTTAGTTAGTTATTTTAATTTATTAAAATTCCACCAAGATAATTGGGGAGATAGGCGCATGGCAGGGAGAGAGAGATTTGGGAAGATTTGATCTTCCAAATTGATTCCCCAAGATTGCATTTTGATTCCTATTTTAATATTAAGGTAATATTTTAAATAGGAAATCAAGTCCTAAAATTATGATATTAAGATATCATAATATTATAATTTGATAATTATATGATTTTAGGGTTTCCTAAAATTATAATTATCAAAGTCCCCAAACCCTATAAATAGGAAGCCATAAGTCGAATTACACATGCCTAATTTCTAGAGTGAGAAAATTTCGATTTTGCTCCTACTTTAGAGAGAGAATTCACAAACTTGAGAATTAGATTCTTGAGAGTGAAATCACAAAAGGTGAGAGCCTCATGCACATAAGAGATTCGACTTAACCTAGTTCTTCTTAGAAGGAAAAATTCGATTTTTGCCTTTGGTGAGAAGAGAGAGAAAATCGCACCCTAGCTTTCCTAGAGAGAGAAAGTGGCGCAATATTAAGAGTTAATATTGTGAGCCAAGGTTGTGAGAGAGATCAAGAAGTGTTCTTGATCAAGGCGCCATCAAGTTCTTGGAGATTCAAGAAGAGTTCTTGAATTTAAAGAACACCCGTAGATAAAGGTTCCGGATTCACTTGAGAAGTGAAGGAGGCTAGCACCTAGGCATCTCCAAACTGTTCGTGTGGATTACCGGCAGAGGGAGGACACGTGACGTGGACTTCTTGGGAAAGCCCTGTTCAACTAAAGCGATTGAAACTCTGAGGTAAACCACTTAACCAAAAGTTTTAAATTCACCTAGCGGATCCGTTCGGGAATTCTTGGACCTGGGCGTTTATTGTTTCTTTAAATTTTAAATTTTACATGCTTCCGCTGCCTTAGGCGCCCTCGAATTCCCAACAAAAAATAGACTCATAAAAAATAACATCTCGAGAGTGAACAATCCTCTGAGTATATAACAAAAAAACTTTGTATGCTTTCTGTGAGGAGGCAAAGCCCACAAAAATACCCTTCTGAGCTCTAGGATCAAACTTCTTTTTATGAGGATTTGTGTTAGTAACATAACACAAACAACCAAAGATTCGTAGAAAATCATAAACAGGTAATTTTCCAGTTAGCATTTTGTAAGGACATTCCCAATTAAGAACTTTAGAAGGCAATTTATTTATCAAAACAATAGCAGTAAGTAATGCTTCTCCCCAAAAAGAAACAGATAAACCAGAATTGAACAATAAGGCTCTAGCAATTTGCACCAAATGTCGATGTTTCCTCTCAACTCTCCCATTTTGCTGAGGAGTGTATGCACAGGTTTGTTGATGAACAATACCAAGAGAAGAAAACAAAGTGGAACATCTAGCATTCAGAAATTCTCCACCATTATCTGATCTAATATTTTTGACAGTCTGACCAAAGTGATTCTTGACATAAGCAAAAAAAAAGTGCTTAACATAGATGCTACTTGAGTTTTATCAATAAGAAAATAAACCCAAACAGCTCTAGAAAAATCATCAGCTATGGTCAACATATAATGTGCACCAGAATGAGAAGCTTCTTTAACTGGTCCCCAAAGATCAACATGAATGAGATCAAAAATTACAGTAGACTGAGAATTACTGACAGGAAAAGAAACTCTTGTTTGCTTGGCTTCATGACAAATGGTACAAGGATTATTTGAAATTTTACAATCAAAAGGCAAATGATCTAAAATAGCAGCAACAGGATGTCCTAAACGATTATGCCAAATAGAAGCATCAACATAAACAACATTACTATCAACAGAAGAAACAGACAAAGAAACATTAGGTATAAACTCGAAAGCCTCCAAGACATAGAGATGCTTTTCTAAAACACCAGTTGCAACCAAAGCTTTACTCAACTGGTCCTGCACAAGACATTTTTCTTTATCAAATAGCACTTGGAATGAAGAAGATGCAAGCAATCTACTGACAGACAGTAAATTATACTTGAAGGTAGGAATATAGAGCACATCAGAGAGAACTAAGTTTGGTTTAATGACTGTTGTACCAACAAATTGAACTAACTGAATAGATCCATCAGGTAGTTGAACAGTATGTCGATGCTTAGGAGTAGTAATATTTGATAACAAAGAAAGAGATCCACAGACATGACTGGAAGCTCCAGAATCAATAATCCATCTAGACTGAGCATTAGATATTCTAGAAGAAGAAAAATTACCTGCAAAGTCTGCAAAATAAGCAGCAATAACAGGTGATTCATCAGTAACAACTGACTTCTGCTTCATAATCCTACGAACTTCTTGCTGCATTAAGTCAGAAAAAGCAGCAGATCCAGATCTAGTAGGTGTAGATGAAGTAGATGCCTCTGAATCATGTAAAGCAGCATTCACAATAGCTTTCTTATCTTTAGGATACTTCTCCTTATACCAGTCAGGTACACCATGTTTCTTGAAGCAAGTATCTTCAAAGTGTCCAGTCTTAGAGTAGAAAACACAGAATCTATCCTCTTTCTTAGTAGAATCCTTCTTCTTAGAAGTGGATTTCGAAGCAGTAGATTTAGAAACATCAGAAGCTTTAGCTAGTAACACACTAACATCTACAGTCTTAGCGCTAAGAGCAGATACAGACAACGGTTTCTCTATACGAGCTACCATAGAGTAAACCTTAGTAAACTGAGGTAATGGATCAAGCAACAAAATATTGTTTACAACTTGATCATAAGCAGAGCTAAGACCTTCAAGAAATTGTAAAACAAGCCAAGAAGCAAACATCTCATCTAGCTTCTTATAAGCACCATAAGTACAACTATTACAGATACATTTAGGCAAAGGTTCTAAACATTGTAACTCATCCCAAACCTTTTTCAATCGGTTCGAGTAAGCAGCAACAGAATCAGCACCTTGCTCTACAGAGTGCAATTCCTTGCGCAAATGAAAAACATGAGGCCGATTAATCTCTCCAAATTTCTCTTCAAGTTCAATCCAAAGACTGTGAGCAGATGAAGCATAAACATATGCCTCAGAAATATCTTTGGTCATCGAATTGAGAATCCAAGACATGACCATCGAATCAACGAAAGACCAATGTGCAAACACATCAGAATCAGAATCCGCAGGCTGCTTGCACGATCCATCAATAAAACTCAACTTATTTTTAGCTTTAAGAGCAACTCGCATCGATCTACTCCAAATGAGATAGTTAGAAAGTGTAAGATGATTCGAAACTAGCTACATTCCTGGATTATCCGAAGGATGCAAGAACAGAGGATCTTGGCGAACAAAGCCAGTCACCGAAGTAGAAGAATCAGCAGAAACTTTCTCAACAGTAGAAGAAGAAGGAGGAGAAGATGAAGTAGTCATTTTCAACAGATGAAGAAAAATCATAGAAAATCGAAGAAGAAAATGAAGAAATGTAGCGGAAGATGAACAAGGATCAGAGATTATGCACTGATACCATGTAGAATTTTATGTATAGGAACGAAATATATAATTTTATTGATTGAATGAGTATATATACATGATATGTACAGCTGTAACTTTGTAACAGAAAATAACTACAGAGGGCAATTTGGTAAATTCCAGCTAACAGACTATAACTAATTGAGCTAACGGAAATCCTAACTATACAACTATATACATTGAGCACTTATTCCTTCAAAAACAACTAATGATAAGTTATATAAGCTTTTTATTTTAATTTTCTTTAACATTTTATATTTTGTTAATGTATAATTTAGGTTGGAAGACTTTGACTAGTTGCTTCATGACTTTTTCAATCACATTTTGTAGTTGTGTCTTGAATTTTATTATTATTTATAAAAAAATTAAAATGAATGTTTTTTTGTTCTTTTTCTTGTTAATGTGAATTGAATATAGATTAAGAATATGAAGTCTTGAATAGAATTGCATTTTTATCTAATTACATCTATATGATTGTGTGTGTGTGTATATATATATAGGTCCCCAATGAGAGTCGTGGTGGATTTGTAGAGTGACAAGAAAAGGATAAGAAAAAGGTTAGAAGGGTTGGGTGGGATGTGAGGGAATTTCTCTTTCAAATTTAGAGATTTGTGAGTGTAAAAGTGGAAAATCACATGATTGATGAGGTGATGAATATATATACACACACACACATGTGATTTAAAAAAATAAAACAAAATAGATAAGTTGAATTTAAGAGGCTTATTAAAGTAAGGTATATTAATGAGAAATTGCAAAAATATTTAGCTTATTTATCACCAAAATCATTATGAGAGAACTTTAATCCACAATTTTGTAAATTATAAATCAACTCAATATTAATTGGAGCAACTTTTATTGGGACATATATGTATAATGTTGTGTTACACCAATTTCAGTTTTGCAGATTTCATAGCCACTTACGTGGCTATGCCTTCACCACGTACACGAATCTGATGGATAATAAATCAATAATAAATATACAATGTGCAATGCAAAAAGGTTAAACATACACTTAGCTTAATTAATTAAGGCCAACCTTCCATTCACCCATACTTAATTCCTTCTAAATGCCACCTATATCTGACAATTATATAGTTTCACGGGCTAGCATGTCAATTTTTGTGCCAGTGACAAATTGATATATCTTCTCTATAAAATGAGGGGACTGTTAATTAAGTATATGCTTACATTATTTATAAAGAGAAAATAATCTCTTGGGTCTTAAGCCGCAATGTTTCAAATTTACACCAATCAAAATTAAACTCAAAGCCCCACTTGTTATTTATGGGATCAAATCTATTATAATTTAATACCGCTCTTCATCTTTTCTATTTATCAAATATTTGTTGTAAAAAAATTAGATATAATTGTCCATAATCGGATACATGTCTACATATTCAAGTGACAACAATAGTAGCCTGCAACAAGCATCTGTATTGTTAAAGTTTCCTCATCATATATATGATGATCCATGGACATTAAATTCTCCTATTTTAGGAATATCTTCTGTCATCGATTTCGAACTTTATGAAGCACATGTACCGGACTCACGTCTTAATCATCTAACAAGATTTACTTAAATAGAAGGTGAAAACCTTAAATCGGTCTCAAATATATGGGATAGATTTTAAATTAATTTTAAATATTTTATTTATTTTATATTAGTTTTACGTATTTTTATAATTTTTTTGAGTATATAATTGGTCCCAACTTACTTTTTAATACACAATTTAACCTCATTTCCAAATGATTTCAATTGAACACAGAAAAAAAAAATCTTTAAAAATTATTGCATTCAAATTTGTTAGGAGAAAAACATGATTAGTTTTACTTATTTGATTGTGAAATAAGTGATTTATTTTCGAGACCTAATTTGATCTTGTTTTGATGACTCCAACAAAATAGAGAAAATAATTATAATAAAAACTCATAATTTAAAATCATTTTGAAAAAGATATAATTACATATTCATTAGTTTGAGATCAATTTGAGAAATTACATATAAAAATATATATGATCAATTTAAAATAAATGAAATTTTTATGACTAATTTAAAATTTACCGCATTTATTTGGGACCTAAATATACAATTAAGATAACTCTGAATTTACAAATTTTTCTCTATCTTTATGTATATACATATAATATACGCTTCATATTCACATTAAAAGATCTAACTAATTAATATTCTCAGTTATTTATATATATATCTCCATTAAAACCTCTCGATCTCTCAATCACTATGAAGTATGAAATATATATATGGGATATAATAATCAGAACTATTAATGAGCATTAACTCTTTTTTTAATTTTTTTATATGATAAAATTATCCTTATTCTTATGTGATATTTTCTTTTTCATTTTAGGTTTTTATATTTATTAATATTTACAATAATTTATTTTATTTTCTAAAATTAATAATTAAAAATTTTAATTAATCTCTTTAAATAAAAAAAAATCAGAATATATATAGATGACTTACCACATTGAGATGACGTCTTAAATTTTTGTTATCTCAATAAATGATATTAAACAAATATAAACCTTCAAAATAGAAGTGTTATTAAGATTAATGATCTGTTTTTATTTATGATATAAACCTTCAAAAAAAATGAATTCCCAAAATATTGTGGTATAAATAATGTCGTGTTGATCTCTTATTTATCACAATACATTGCAGGAGTCTTCTAATTCCAGTATATTGCTTAGTAATTTAAAATAATGACCAAATCTTCATCAACCATCTGTTTAATTTGTTTTGTTTTCATTTTGCTTAGAGCATTGACATAATTTTACATTGATATAATACTCTTTATTTCTAACTTTTTTTCATTTTGTTTTCATTTTTCATTTATTATTTCTTGACTTAACCCATATATATTCCTTTTCATTGACTCTTGAATTGATCATTGTCTCATTGACACACTTCATGAATAGATGTAGATATTAATTACGTCTCGAAAATAGTATAGTAGTGACGATTAAGGTAGTAGAAAATGGAACTCTAGATCTTCTTTCTTTCCAAATTTCTTTTTTTATTTTAAGCAAATTAATAATTTAGTCTTTAAAAGATTATCGAACTAATAATTCAACCCTGAAAGATTAAAATGTATAGTTTAATCTCTAAAAAATCAAAACGGTATATTAATTATTTTTTTGTAGACTAAAGAGTATATCGTTTTAATCTTTTAAGGACTAAAAACTATACCGTTTTGATCTTCAAGGAACTAAAATGTACATTTTAATATTTCAAAGACTGAATTGTCAGCTCGATGACCTTTCAGGTACCAAATTGTTAGTTTACTCTTGTATTTTATTGTATTTAAACCTTTGATTTAAATTTTTAATCCATCACCTGTATGTCCTTGCTTATACTGTCTTGTTCATCCCAAAATAGACTGTTTCACATCTGCAGCAAACTATAAGGCGACGTGACAATAACATGTTATGAATTTGGTATAAATAAATTTATAAAAGAAAAAACATGTTATGAATTTAAAATGTGAAAGTATATTACCTGTTTTTTGAATTTATATTTAATCAATTAATTAACTTTTGAATAACTAAAATATATAATACTTATTGTACTCGTCAATGAATTAGTTGTCGTTAAATTAAATTCAAAGATAAAAAATATACAAATTATTAAAGACCGGATTGTGACAATTAAAATATTTCAAAAATTAAATTATATATTTTAATTTTTCAAATGACTAATTCATTAATTCGTTATAATTTTCGAATCCAAATAACAAATTTTCTCAATTGACAATCTAAATAAAATAAATTATAAAATAAAAAGATGGAAAGAGAGTGCAAGACATATATATAGAAGATGGGGGTCAGGACGTCAGGGGATGTTATTTCATGAGATTTTAAAATAATCAAAATAACTAAGGCCTTTTGGATTTAATAAAAGTTAGGGTGCGTTTGGATGTTACTTTTTGATTCTTTTATCTTCTTTTATTTTTCAATATTTCTTTAATACCAGAGTTACGGTTAAAAATCTTGTTTGTTTCACATTATCTTCCCCTCATTTATTTTTCTCCTTATCTCTCATTTATCTCTCATTTATCTTCTAAAATTACTAACATATTTCTACTCAACTACCTATAATTACATACTTTTTACTATAAAATAATAAAATACTCAAAAGGCATATTTGTAAATTGTATATTAAAATATTTTTATTTATTACCCTTACAACTTTCTCTCTCCACTCATCTTTTCTTATTATTTTATTTTTTTTCTTACTCACACCTCTCTCTCTCATATTATATTATTTATATACTTTATATTAATTTATGAAGGATTTCAGATCTCCAATAACCGAAACCCGAATCATAATTTTAAATCCAGAAAAGTATTAAAACAAATTAAGAAAATTACTAACCTGGACGTCATCGCTAATATTCTAGATCTTGCTAATGGCTCTACTCTACCAAGACTGATCTCCAAACGTTGATATACTCGTCACGAACTCCAAACGGTGAGACTCTACCTACTAGAGGTAGAGCCATGTTTCCACGATTGATCGCAGAAGAACAACTCTAAGAGAGAGAAGAAAATATTACTATGTGGGTTCTCTCAATATGAGAGCCCTATTTCCAACTCATGGAATTGAGCAACGTGAATGATGAGGAATCACTCATATGGAAATGGATCAGCAAAAGTATAGTGGCTAAATTATTGCTAAAGTATCATTTTTGGACCATTGGATGAGTTGACTGAAAATTAAAGTGTTGACTTTTAATCTAAATTAATGGTGTGGATTAAAAACTTCAGCTACTATACTGTAGCTGAGCCATTCCCCACTCCTATTTATAGGAGAATGAGAAAGCTCCCAATTACTAGCTATCCGATGTGGGACTTAATTAAAACAGCTCACATTCCAATGAGTTAACCCATAACTCAATTGGACTCCCACATGGGCGGATATTTAGCCCACAAAATCCAACAATTTACTTAAAAAAAAAATTTAGTCCTTGAAATTATACCAACTCACATCTCCAAACACAAGCTCAAACACCCAAATCAATAAATTCTCAAACTAAAATCGCGTACCGATTTGAGTTTGCCAAAACGGCTCAAATATCCAAAAACAATCAACATATAAAAAAAAGGCTTGCGAGATGTGGGAAGTATATATATATATATACTAGAGGGCTTTGTATAAAATTTGAAATAATCTAATTAAGATATATATAACAATGACTTCGATAAATCAACCTATATAAATACATAAAAAAAAAATTGTTCTATGAAATTAATAAGAGAAAAAAGAATGAGAAAAATATAAAATAAAATCATAAAATTTAAATTTTAAATTAAAACTTCATTTTTTTTTTGTAGAAAGAAAATTACTCTTCTTATAATTTTATGACTGAATGTGAGGATGTTTCTTTATTTTTATAATATTTACATGTATTATGTTTAAAATTAAATAATAAATATGGGAATGAGGAGGGATGAACAATTAAACAGGACGTGGGGCTGGACATTCATTTTGGGTTGAAAACTTGAAAATGAACATGAGTGAATTGTTTTTTATTTTGTTTCTATTTATTTTGATAGATTATATTTGAAATAAAATGAGGACGTGGGATGAACAATTGAACAGGACGTGTGTGATTTGTTTCATTTTGTTTTTATTTAATTTAATAGATCATATTTGAAATTATTTATTTTATACTATAGTTTTAAATGACCGACTAGCAGAAAGCTCCTCAGACATATAATATAGTATAGATATAGATGTGTTTATAGTGGATAACGGCTCAATTTTGGTTCAAGTTACCAATCTTCAGCGTGTGGCTTAGCGGTCATAACATATATGCACAAAACATACGAGATTGGGTTCAAATTCCTTTGGGCATGTTGCAACTTTTTTTTTTTGTTTTCACTATATGAGTAATATTTTTTGTTGTCTCATTCGACAACGAAAATTACAGATCAGTCCAACTTTAATAATATTTTTTTAGTGTAATCAGATCTCAGGGTAATATTGTTGGTGGTATGAGAAAATTTTATAACCATATTTCAAAAACATTAATGAGAAAAAATATATTTTTGCTGGTGTGAAAATTTAATTACAGTTTGGTCCCTACTCTAACACATGAACAATTTTTTTGTGGTGAAAAAATAAAAAAAATCAATATAAGAAAAAAATTATAATTCTCGAATCTCAAAACTTTTCAGTTTGGTCACTTCTTCCCGTATATATATGGATAATATTTTTTGTACTATACACTATTGAGAAAAAATGTATAATTCATATAAAAAAATATACATATTGGTCCATCATTCAGTATATATATGACTAATATTTTTGGTTCTGCAACCATTGAAGAACAAAATTTAGAAAAATACATAATTCATACCCCAAAAAATATACATTTTGGTCCCTCCTCTATTATATACATGGGTAATATTTTTTGTAGTATCAAAATTTTAAAATAAAATTAAAAGACAGTAAACAGGAAAAATATATAATCTAGTCCCCAAAAATTTACAATTCAGTACTCAAAAATTACAATTTGGTCCCACGTTCACACCTTCACCCTCCTTTACCTTACCACTCTAAAAATCTCTTTTATTAACTTCTCATTTAGCACAAATTTCGAGGCAATCATTACATCATAGTATCATACTACTTTATTAACACAAAATAACACTCATTTATTCTCCTTTATTTTTACTATTTTCACCCCTATATAAATTTAAAATACCAATACAATTATTTCAACCCACCACAATCATTACATACCCTTTAAAATAATTTCATATCATAATTCCTCTTTTATCTCTCATTTTCTCAAACAACATTTACTAAAAACCTCATTTATAACACAAATCTTTTACCTCTCTTTTATTACCTCCCCCATTCCTTTATCCTCTTTTACCTTAACTTCCCAATACAAACGCACCCTTAGTATCCGGTATCCATAAATTTATGTTTGAACTTTTGTTGTCAGAAATGTCTATATTTTTTTGATACGATGAAATAAGATTAACACTAATGTTTTTTATTTAACAAATATTGAAAGAAGGGTAAAATAATTGTGGGTTCAAATAAATACCTTTAATGATTTTGCCATTAGCTTTTAGGGTTAAAGCAATTAAAAAGGGGGAAACGACATGATTATATTAAGTTAATTCTGACTTAAAAACCACAATTGTTTAGCAAAAGAAGAAACGCCACCTTCAAAATACCCGTTGTTTTTATGCATTTATTTTATCAGTTCTCTTTTTATGCACTTATTTTATAAGTTAGTTCAGCTTGCAGTCTTGCACGGTATAGCTCAGCCTCTTTTTATGCATTTATTTTATCAGTTCTCAACTAGCGAACACATACCAAAATAAATTTGTGAGAAACAATAGACTATATTTGTTTAATGAAAAGAATTTCTCTCAACTCCTCTCACATTCAATTTCATATTCCAAAAAACATTAATTTTATTTTTTTAAGCGTTGAAACTAACTTTTTGCATGCTATACTATTTTCAAATCAAATAAATTTATTTAATTTTAAAATAAAAATCTAAAAATTATTTCTTTTGATAATAAACGTATTAGTCACTTAACTACTTTTATTATAGTATTAAAATTAAAATCGTAATTCATCGAGAGTACTATACCAATATTTATTGAAAAATGAATAAATTGTACGCGTTAAATATATATATATATATTTTTGTAAAAAATTATATTGAATACAAATCATTCAAATTTCAGACAAAAATTATATTTCTTCTTTTAAAATTTAGCTTTTTAATTTTTTTTCAAATATACTATTAAACTTTTCCAAGGCCTAGAATCCTATGCAGTACAAGTGTGCCATCCTTGTGTCAATTTTTCCACACCTTACAATTGAATTTTAAAGAATTAATTCGAATTCTACCAAAAAAAAAAGAATTAATTCGAATCTTTTTGAAATATCCATTTTTATGTGAACACTTGAGAATAACTTGAGCACCGAATTAAACAAACTTGTACGTACAAATAATCTATGAGCATTAACTTTTTGGTCAGTGCAAAAGAAGAAATTGACAAAGAGGTAACAAATTAAACAAAGAAAAATAGTATTTATGAACAACAACGACAGTAAATGGAATCATCATTCCGCAACCTTTTTCTAGTTTTATTTTTGGAGTATAATGCAATAGGAAAAAAATGTATTAATGAACTACTTTTTATTTAATGCATTTCCAAAATCATTTACAAATAACAAAAAAAAAAGTTAAGACTTTTATCAAAATATTCGTAATGAAAATTAATGGGTGTTATTAATATGAAAAAAATATCTTAACTCTCAATTAATATAATAAATTTTAAATTACTTCTTGAAAGATTATTATCATTAGTATAGTTCTTTTGATAAGTTTTTTTTAAATGTTACTTTTATATCTAATTTTTTTAATATTAATAAGTAAATTTTTACATAATGTTTTTACACTTAATTTTTATGTAATTAAAATATTTTTAGATTAATATTCTCTTAATTAAATTATTAAATTTCAGAATAAGTTAAATTTAAGTATAAATGTTAGATGACATATCATCTTCAAATGATTAAATTATAAGTTATATAAGTTTAGGATTAAAATATATATGGATATTCCCATATTGATTCGGTTGGTAAGGAATTGACTCATAGTATACAATGTCATGAGTTTGATTCCCGCTCTCGATGAGAGACTCTTGTTTGTAGGCGAATCATAAATACCTCTATAAACATTCATAACTTGAGGTATGTTCTAACATTGATTTTTTTTTGGCCTGAAATGTTCTAACATTGATGAGAGAGTCAACTTATCTAAGTTTTTTTTTTCTAAAAAAAATATGGATATTTTTATTAATTTTAAGTAAAGGAAAACATAAAATTTACCTTCTTTTGGTAAATACATAAAATTTACTGAACCAATATCCCTGCACGTTCTTTAAACTAAACATGTAATTACAAAAAGAAAACAGAAGGAAAAATAAAAGAAAAGAAAAGGTAGAGAGAGAGAGAGAGAGAGAGAGAGAGAGAGAGAGAGAGAGATGGTATATTAATATTGGGGGAGAAAAAAATAAAAAAAATAAAAAAAAGATATATGATATATAGGCGGTATTATTAGTTTGCTTTATTTACCTTAGAAGGTACATAGTCTTATGACTGGGACTGCTGTATCCACAGTTTAGAGTAACATGTCGCATCGCTTATTCTCTTGAATCGAGGAAACCCCAAACTCAGTATTCAGTACAATCTCCATTCATTCATTCATTCATGCCGATCAATCCTCGAAACGCCCATATCACAAATTTCTCCTAAACCCATCAACAATTTCTCTTTCTTTTTTCAGATCACAAATTTCTGTTTTCTCTCGTTGCATTTTTCACTACCCCACAGAAAATAGGGAAAGAGAGAGAGAAGAAGAAGAAGAAGAAGACCCTCTTCGACAAACCCATCTTCCTCTCTCTTGATCTCTTCTGTGGAAAGAGGCCTTTCAACTTCGAATAGCTTCTTCATCCTAAGTGGGGTTTCTCTCGAAAATCAGGTTTGGCCCTTTTCTGCTTCTCTCTTAATAACCGAGTTTGGGTTTCTTTGAATGTGATAATTTTTTAGTGATGTTTCTTGTAGTTAGCAGTGGCTCTGGATTTTCACTGAATTTTTGTACCATGGTGTGTTGTCTTTCTTTTCTTTTCTGGGAATGGTAGCGCTTTTTCTGATTCATCAAGAGGTTGAGATTCCTTCATATTTTCTGCTAATTTTAGTCTCAGATCTCGGGTTTTCTCCCCCACTGTTGCCGCTGCTACTGCTAGTTTTTCAATTTGCTATGAAAGGGGCTTTCTATTTTATCTTTTAGTTTTCTCGAGCCCCGACATATTTTCTGGGTTTTGCTTCTTCCCTTTTCTCTTCATCTGTTTTTCCAAATTTGTCAAGATGAACTTGATCTGGCTTAAGAATCGCCCTGTGCTCTGAGTAAGACTTGTTTTCAATTTGATTGTTGTACTTCTTTATAAATAATGGGTATGTTGCCGTATGTGCTAAATTCAGTTATATCTGCTGGGGCAATTCATAAATATGATTTAGATTTGGCTGGAATTGGTTACTTACATTCCTGAAAAAACATCTCGTTAGCATCTTTGGGATATATTTATTACGATTACCTCACTCTTCATGTAGAAAGAGTAGTAGTTTTCCATTGATCTTGCTTTGCTTTGCTTATCTTTTAAGTTTATTAAACCATATTATGATCTTAATTAAGCCTAAAACGCCTTTGGTCTTCATTTCTGTTATAGTATTCTTTCTTGCATACTATTGGCTCTTCGCCTCTTCCTATTTCTTCAATTCTTATTGATTTGTGCTCCTGTGTAATCTCTAAATTGGTGTCCGTCACATAACTAGAAGTGTCAGGCACATTGCTTTCCGTAGTTTGCTAGAAGTTAAGTTTGTAAAGCCTGAATATATGGTAATATGATTTAGCTAAAAGTGATGATTTGGCTGCAGGTGTTCTGTCCGATAGGGTTGCAGAGCATTGTTTGTCATCATCATGTTAAAGCAAATTCTTAGCAAATTGCCTAAGAAAGTTCCAAAATCTGAGCCGTCTGATTCTGGACGTGGCGACTCTGGGAATTCAACGAGTTTTGGGAATGTCTTTCAATGTACAAATGTAGGGAGTACCATTTCGAGCAAATTAAATGTTGTGAAGCGGGTTTCTTCGGTGGTTTTCCCGGCAAGCATGAACCCTGGAGTGGAAGCAGTTGACCCCAATCTTTCCTTCAAAGATGTTTCAAATACGCAGAAGCAAAACTTGTTTATTAGCAAGTTGAATCTTTGCTGCAAAGTTTATGATATGAGCGACCCCGATAAGAACTGTGCAGAGCAAGATCTTAAACGTCAAACATTGATAGATCTTGTCGATTTTGTTTCATCTGGATCTGTAAAGTTCACAGAACCGGCAGTCGCTGCAGTGTGCAAAATGTGTTCAAGTAATTTGTTCAGGGCTTTCCCTCCCAAGTTTCGAACCAGTTCTACTGGTGGTGAAACAGAAGATGAAGAGCCAATGTTTGATCCTGCCTGGTCTCACCTACAAATAGTTTATGATCTACTCCTCCAGTTTATTAATTATAACTCTCTTGATGTCAAAGTGGCGAAAATGTACATTGATCATGGTTTTATTTTAAGATTGCTTGACCTTTTTGACTCCGAGGACCCTAGAGAAAGAGATTGCTTGAAGACAATTCTGCACAGAATCTATGGGAAGTTCATGGTACACAGGCCTTTTATACGGAAATCTGTTAGTAATATCATCTACCGGTTCGTTTTTGAGACAGAACGCCATAACGGAATTGCTGAGCTGCTGGAGATATTCGGGAGTGTAATTAGTGGGTTTGCCGTGCCTTTGAAGGAGGAGCACAAGATATTCTTGTTGAGGGCTTTGATGCCTCTCCACAAGCCGAAATCTTTGGGTATATATCATCAGCAGTTAACGTATTGTGTTGTACAGTTCATAGATAAGGATCCAAAACTGGCTAGCGCCGTGATCAAGGGACTATTGAAGTATTGGCCCGTCACAAATAGCCAAAAGGAGCTCATGTTCTTGAGTGAGTTGGAAGAGGTTTTGGAAATGACTAGCATGGTTGAATTCCAGAAGATTATGGTCCCGCTTTTTCGGCGCATAAGTTACTGCCTAAATAGCTCTCATTACCAGGTAGTTTCTTATTTGTGCTTATATTTTTATTTAAAGTTTAGCTCGTGTCTTATTAGGAAATTTGTCCTTATTGCAACAGCATCTTTCCTTCCTCCACATTAAGAGAATATTTATTATAAATACGGTTGGTATTTGATAATGAAGTGGAAGTTGAAACATCACCTTAAGCTTGTTAGCTAACTCACTATGTTGACATTCGGACATCATCATTTTCTTTGAATTCACACAAGTAGATTAATTTATTATTCTTCTCTACTCGTTTAGAGCCTTTTTAATTCTTGAGCTTGTTGACAAATGAGTTGTATTGCTCTCTAGATAGGAAAGTGTATGTTTTCTTTTAATAGAAGAACTTTTTTGAAAGTGGGTGAGTCAACTTGGTTGTAAATAATATTTAAGGAAAACCTTTGGTCATAGCGAACATTTAAGGAATTTAATTTACATCATATCATGAAATCTCTATGGATCATGATTGTGTCGCCATATAATTTCTTATTATTTTGTCTTTGTCTAGGTGGCCGAACGAGCCCACTTGCTCTGGAACAACGAGCACATCCTCAGTCTGATCACACAAAACCGGCAGGTGGTTCTGCCGCTGGTGTTGTCAGCCCTTGTACATAACACCCAAAACCACTGGAACCAAACCGTGCTGAACCTCACCCAGAATGTGCGGAAGATGCTCTCGCAGATGGACGAGGACCTGGTGCTTGCCTGCCAACACAAGTTGGAGGAAGAAGACTCGAGGTCAAAAGACACAGCCGAGAGGCGAAAAATAACATGGGAGCGCCTGGAAGCCGCGGCAGCCACCAACGGGCAATGCATAGGAGGCAACGGTAACGGTAGTGGTAACGGTGGTGATATTATAGTCCCAATGAAACCTGCTGCTGCAGCATGCTCAGTGGCTTGCTGCTAAATGCTAATTGCTTGAGAAGGAAGGAAGGAAGCAAACCAAACAAAGAAAGCATCTAATAGATGTGAAGGATGTTTCTATATAATATATAGTTAATGGTTTTTTGTTTTTGTTTAATATTTAGCTGAGTTTTTAAGATGGCAAAAGGGGGTTTTGTAAATTTTCTATGTTTGGGGAGTAAATTGAAAATTGTGGTGAGGTGAGGGGGGATGTTTGGTTAGGTTCTTTCAAAACTGATGATGCTATTGCTGAGTAGGTAAAATCAAGTCCTTTATTATTATTATTATTATTATTAAATTTTGGTTAATTATGTTATGTTAATTGATAATGTGTTTGGTGTCGGTGGTGCTTCCAATTATTTGGTTTGTGAAGAGAACAGTGTGTGGGTCCCTCATTTTTCTCATTCCACCACAAACAGGTCATCACCTCAGTTCTGGCAAAGAAAAAAAGGTCATCACCTGACTTAGAATCTTTTCAAAATATTTTTTATAAGGAAAATGAAAGGAAAAAAAAAAAAGAGAGATCAACTTTATTTAAATTGATTTTAAATGTTTAATTTATTTTGGGTCAATTTGAAACATTATTAAAATACGTAGAATTAATCTGAAACAAATGAGAAATAAAGGAATATCCTATACAAAAAGGATCAATTTGAGACTTTGGCCTTAAAATTTCATTGTGATTAATATAGATTTGATCTACATAATACATTTGATTATAATAAAAGAATCTCTTAAATAAAATTATTTTGTTTAAATGATATTAAATATTTTACTTTATGTGGAATTCAAATCAATTAAAAAAAATAGAGAAAAACGCAACAAGATCCTTGGGTCATTTGGAAGTAGGTGCTTTAACTTTCAATTTTGAAAATTAGATCCTTAAAACTTTAAAATTTAAGAATTAGACCATTTCATTTATTTTGTTTCACTAATGGTGTTAATTATTGCAATGACATTTTTTTACGTGTTTGTTTTCTTTTAGCCATCTCTCCAATCTTAATAAAATTAATAACTTTTTTAAAATAAATAAAATTAAAAAAAAGATAATTATTAACATAACATATTATTTAATCAGGAAGTAAGAAAAAATCCTAACATCAAAGATATTTTCTTATTAGGATTGATGGATGTGAT
>QANZ01025531.1:85525-104409 GCA_003254925.1 Chamaecrista fasciculata | reverse complement strand
AAGAATTTCGCCTAGAGCTCTATAGAGAGTGAGAAAATCGCCAATCCCATTCAATCTTGATAATCAAGAACACTTCTTGATTATTCAAGAATCATAGATTTAGTTCCCGTTTTCACTTGGGAAGAAGTGAAGGAGGCTAGCACCTAGGCATCTGCCAAACTGCTCGTGTGGATTACTGGTAGAGGAAGGACACTCTGTGGACTTCTCAAATTCGCGAATACGATAAGTCACCGATCAGAACTAGGTAAACATCCTCTCTAATCTGGTATAAACATAGTTAGTGGATCCTGGAAGGAATCACAGAGTTGGCTTTTAGTTTTAATTACGTTTTAGTCCAAAATTTTAAATTTTCTTCTGCTGCGCTCCCTCTGTGATTTCCCAACAGTGTGTGGGATAGTTCCTTCCGTGGTTTTTTAATTGCCTTGATGCGTACGCGATAACCTTACCATGCTGCATCAAAACACACCCAAGTCCCACTCTAGACGAATCACAATACACTGCATAACCCCCAGTACCATCTGGTAATGCCAACACCGGAGTCGAAGTTAAACTATCCTTCAATTTCTGGAAACTTTGTTCACATGCCTCCGACCATTCAAACTTTACATTTTTCTGCGTTAAACGAGTCAAAGGTGCAGCGATTCTAGAAAAGTCTTTCACAAATCAACGGTAATACCCTGCCAATCCCAAGAAACTTCGAATTTCTGTCACTGAAGTGGGTTGTTTCCAATCACGAACCGCCTCAATCTTACTCCGGTCTACATGGATCCCATCTTTCGACACAACATGTCCAAGGAACGCCACCTTGTCTAGCCAAAATTTACACTTTGAGAACTTAGCGTATAATTTTCGTTCTCTCAACGTATGTAAGGCCATACTCAAGTGTCCCTCGTGTTCCTCTGGAGTCTTGGAATAGACCAAGATATCATCAATAAATACTATCACAAACTTATCCAGGAATGGTTTGAACACCCTATTCATTAGGTCCATAAAAGCTGCGGGAGCATTAGTCAACCCAAAGGACATCACTAAGAACTCGTAATGCCCATAGCGTGTCCTAAAAGCTGTCTTCGGTATATCTTCCCCCTTTATCTTTAGCTGGTGGTACCCCGATTGCAAGTCTATCTTCGAAAAACACTTTGCCCCTTGAAGTTGATCAAAAAAATCATCGATCCTAGGCAAGGGGTAACGATTCTTAACTGTAACTTTATTTAATTGTATGTAGTCTATGCACAACCTTAGTGTACCATCCTTCTTCTTTACGAACAACACTGGAGCTCCCCATGGTGAAGCACTTGGCCGGATAAAGCCCTTATCCAATAGTTCCTGCAATTGAGTTTGCAACTCCTTCAGCTCCTTCGGTGCCATCCTATATGGTGGAATTGAAATTGGTTGGGTGTCCGGCACCAATTCTATCCCAAACCCAATTTCTCTATCAGGCGGTAAGCCCGACAACTCCTCAGGGAACACATCAGGAAACTCCCTAACCACGGGCACTTGTTCAAGAGGTAACACCTCCTTCTCAACGTCTTTAACCAAGGCTAAGAATGCCTGACATCCCTGCCTTAGTAGCATCCGAGCCCCCATTACTGAAATCAAGTTCGTCGGCGCCTCCGCTCGATCACCCTGAATCTCAAAAGGAGGCTCTCCAGGCATTTCAAACTTTACACATTTGAACTTGCAATCCAAGGTGGCATGGCATGAAGCTAACCAGTCCATCCCTAAAATCAAATCTAAATCAACCATCTCCAACACCATCAAATCTGCTAGAGTCTCCCTGCCCTCGACAAAAATGGGGAAAGACCGATACACAAATTCAACCACAAGGGAATCACCCATCGGCGTAGTCACAACTATAGCCTCACTCATCCTAGAGGGTACTCGACCAAACTTGGTCGCGAACGACGGTGATACATAAGAATGAGTAGACTAAGGGTCAAACAACACATGAGCCTCAAAAGAATGTACTGGAAGAATACCTGTAACCACGGCATTGGATGCCCGTGCATCCTGCTGTGCAAGGGCAAAAACTCTCGGCTGACCCCGTCCAGCTGGGGCTGGCCCCCGACCTCCTGTCCCTCTGCCTCTGCTGCTCCCGCCTACTGGCTGAGGGTGAATAGTACGCACCGGCTGGGCTGCAATGGGAAAAGAAGATCCTGTCGCCTGGCTAACACTCGATCCTGTACCTCCTCGCCTCTGAGGGCAATCCCTGGATAGGTGGCCTGTCCGCCCACAAGTGTAGCAAGCTCCAGTAGCTCTATAACATGGCCCAAGATGGATACGACCACACATGGAACAAGTGGCCCCTGTCCGAGCAACCGGTGAGGAGTTTGAGCCCCTGAAAGATCCCTGTCTACTAGCCTCTCTGCTAGTCCTCCCGACAGTCATCCCTGTAGTAGTAGTAGTAGTCACTGGCGCAGGTAATAATGGCACTGGAAGTGGCCTACCCATCATCCTCTGTCTCTTCATCTCCTGCCCCCCTTGTGGCCCAACCTCAAGTGGTCCTTTCCTTTGAGGATCTGACATTCTCTTTTGACGAGTACGATTCTCAATTGACCTAGCACAGTCCACTACTGCTGAAAAGGTCGTGAACTGCTCAATCTGACTTGCAAGTGCCACATACAATGGTGTAACCAACCTCTGAATAAACCTCTTTATCCGCTCCCTTTCATTCGGAACCAAAGCCGGTGCATATAATGCCAACTCTGAAAACTTTATCTCATATTTTGTGACAGACATACTAGAGGTTTGCCACAGGTCTTCAAACTCTTGTCGTTTAGCATCACGAATGCCTGTTGGGAATTCTAGGCGCCTAACGCAGCAGAAGCAAGTATAAAGTTAAAAATAAAACGCGCCAAGTCCTAAAATTCCCGAACGGATCCGCTAGCAGAATTTAAAACTTTTAAGATAGTGGTATACCTCACGAGTTTCAATCGGTTGGTTGTACAAGGCATGTCCTAGGAGTCCACTCGCAGTGTCCTCCCTCTGCCGGTGATCCACACGAACAGTTTCTTGGGCACCAAGGTGCTAGCCTTCCATTCTTTTCTCCAAAAGAACCAGGGACCAATCTATAGTGACTTTGACTTCAAGAACTCCTTCTTGAATCAAACAAGGTGGCGCAAAGAAGAAACCCAACACAAGAACTCCTTCTTGCCTTTTCTTCTCTCACAAACCCTAATTTTGGTAACCTCAAATCGAATTTTCTAACTCTTTAGGCAAACTCGATTTTTCCTCTCGCAACTCTTGAGAGCCAAAAATTTCTCTCACTTGGAAGAGCTAGGGTTTGAAGGTGGCGATTTTTCTTCTCTCTCTACAAGGAGGAAAACAAAATCCCAAAGTGAATTCTCACTCATGCCTTAGGCGCCTAGCACCTTAGGTATATATATATAATTATATTTAGAGCATTATTATAATTCTAAATTATAATAATATGGCTTCATGAATTGAATTTACAATTAAAATATTACCATAATATTTAATTTAAATTCAAATCGTAATCTTAGAGAATCAAATGAGAGATCAAATCTCCCCTTGAGATCCTCCAAGATGGCGCCATATTGCCCCTAATTTATCCTTGGAATTTTATAAATCAAAAACCTTCCTAACTCTTAGGAAGTCATGATTCTCCAAAGATCCTGAGTTGAGATCTTACCAAATCTATTTGAATTCAAATCTTTTGATATCTCCATCAAATCTTTTGAATTCAAATTCATGAATTAAATTAATAAAACAATTTTATTAATCTAAAATGCCAAAAGAGGCGCCACCCTCATGCTTTAATATTAGGGAATTTTATTATTCAATAATTTCCTAACTTTTAGGAAACTTATCTGAATTATTTTCCCAAATATTTAAATTGTAAATAATTAATCCCCATTAATCATTTAACAATTATTATATTTAAATTTGTCTCACCAAATTTAAATACTTCACAACTGTAGATTAATTAAGACAAGACTTAATGTCCCAGACATTCTACTGTCTTAAATCGTGCCACCGGAGTGACCCACGAATTAACCCTAATTCGTGTCCCTATTTAAACGGTGTCCTGATCCTGCTCATGTGTGACCCAGCAGGCCCCACGTGAAGTTGGCAGCAAGTCATCTCCATGACCTACAAGTCGTGAGCGGACTCTAGCAAGTCATCACGACTACCCAAAACACGTGAGTTATCGTTTTTACCAAAACTGACTTAACCTTGGTACTACCTTGTCAAAGACCCTATTGTCACACGATATCTTGGTCATGGATTAGGCACAGGAAAGTCATCCATAATCCAAACCTCAACTTTCTCGATTTCCTGAGTAAGTCCCATATCCCAACGTGGCCACGCATATCCTTGGACAGACTCATCGAGGGCGCCAGTTAGATATCTCTCATTTAACGAGGGACAAAATCCCATCTAGGCCAATCCACATTCCTCAGCACGGCAATCAACCAAACCCGTACTTAGCCCTTATGGCTACCCTATTACGGGCAACGTTAGACTAAGCCAAAGTCTGACAACTGCAACGCCGGAATAATGATGACCTCAGGTCTAAGGCATCGTGACAGGTGTACAGGAGAGGCAAGGTGATGACAAAACCCATGCAGGACTCTTCGGGTCAGTCCAGCAACTCGTAACCCCTTACGTAATTGCACCCTGACTCTCGTCCCAGCATCTAGTGCATACATCTCTATGCACCGATGTCATGCTGGTCTTAGTTCATTTCAAGTTCCCACTTGAATGAGCGACCAGGGACAGTTTAGATTAATTATCCCATAATTAATCAAGGACTATTATCATTGTAAACATGCTAATAATATGATAACCATTAATTTATCTCCATAAATTAATCAATATGTTCAAAACATATTTATAAAATGATTGGCCCTAGGGCACAATCTCCAACAATGCCTACCGACAAGAAGCGATCCAGGAATAACTTTCTGAACTCTTCCCAATACATGGGTGGAGACTGGGGAGGCCGCTCTCGACGAAGTGTCTCATACCAAACTCTAGCAGGACCCCTCAACTGAAAAGAGGCCAACTCGGCTAACTCCGTACCCTAACAACGTATCATCCGTCCACTTCTCTCAATGTCCATAATGAAGTTTTGTGGGTCGTCCTTTATATCAATACTAGAGAACATAATAGGGTTCATTTTCAAAAACTTAGTGACGGGTATCTCTTTCCTGTCCTCTTCTCTTACTCGCGGAGGCAGCTCTTGCTCAGGTGCCTCTCCCCCAATACCTGCATCCCTAGCCTGCTCAGGCCCAACTTAGGTCCCTGTAATTCCTTCAATTCTCTGCATAATCTCAGCTCTCTGTTGTCGAATTTCCTCATGAACTTCACGAAGGTTAGCAGCTAGAATCTCAGCAATAGACCTCTCAAGCTGAACTTGGGGATCCTCTGTCCCTCCTCTAGGAGCTGGAATAGGTTGCGGTGCAACCCTTGCACCAGCCTGTGATCTCCCTCTACCCCTTCCACGACCCCGTCCTCGGCCTCGCCCTTGACCTCGACCTCGGGCGGGAAGGTGGTCCATCAAAGCAGAAGCTTCATCAGAAGCTTCACTGTCAACAACGCCCCTACCCGCTGCTCGTGTTCTCGGCGGCATCAATACTACAAAATGAGGAAACTTACGATATAAAAATTGAAGGAATACAAATACGAAAAATATGATTTAGGAAAATGACTCAACATCCTACGTGTTCTCATGATGTCAACTTAGATCATCGTTATGCCCGGGATTCATAAGGATGACCAAGATGACACCTGAGACCACTAGTAGCTCCACTAGACTTAGGGATAACCTGGCTCTGATACCAACTTTGTCACGACCCCCATTATGGAGGCACGTGGCCGGCACGGACATGGGCCAAACTCATGCCGTAAGCCTACCCACCATAGAACTCATATCACATAACACATCATCACACTGATAATACAGTATATATACAATTAGCGCCGCTTAAACATTCACAGTCTCACAATTGGAAGTGTAACTATCAATGCTAGTATCATTCAGTCAATGCAACCATCATTTCAACATAACCAAGTAAGTGAACTACCAGTGATGCCTAAATCCCTTCCCTAAGTACTAGTGGAGCAGACAAATCTAGAATATATACAAACTTTACTCAAAATCGAAATCACCCACATGGACAAGGATGTGGGCTACAAGTCAGCTCCCTCTCGGAGCAGATGAAGTGGCCTGATCAACACCTGGATCTGAAAATGTAAAAGGAAAGGGGTGAGTTGAACTCAGTGAGCGGTTAACCCATCCCAGTCGTGGTGTAAGGCTCCACCACGTATGGTAAGGGGTAGCCCACCAAATCAACAANATATATATATATATATATATAGATATGGGTGTTGGAGTTTTGATATAGATATCAACAAGACTAAGTGTGTAAGAGTGTCTAAAATACTTGTGTCCTTGGGTAGAGAAAAGGTGTGGGAGTAGAGTCCTGTCTACTTCTTTGTGTAGAAGATTGTAGACTCAAAAAGGCGAGTATTTGGCCGTTGTATCCTGGGGGTGACGCGTCCGTGTACCACTACACCGGGGTTGTAGACAAAGTTTCTACCCGTGGAGGGCGTGAATTACCTTAAAGAAAGCGAGATATCCGTGCCTCGGCCAAATACCACGCAGTCCGTCTTTTCTAATATTTTTATTTCTTGTCTTTTATCTTCTTATTTTCTCTTGTAGCCCCAACATATAGACTGATAAACTAACAATGCATTGTTTGGTGTAAGAGCAGCTGTGATGAAGGAATGAAGAAGATAGTGGTGCAAGAACATTACTCTTAGCAGATAAACTCATCCATATGAGATCAACAACATATTGGTCTTCAATTTTGACCATAAATGCCTACAAATCGGTTGCGAATTTCTGAGGCTTATAAAGAAAGAATCTCAACTTTGAAATTCCACAAGCCTTTGAGGAAAGATACCTTCTTCCTATCAAGATTGGGTTGAAAAATGGCCAACAAAAAAATTAAAACTGAGTGGCACCTGCATATTAGGATTTATTACAAACAGCAAACTGGAACCTAAGCATTTTCAATCTGTAACTGAAGAATGAAGGTAACGCTACAACTCAATCACCAACTCCACACCCCCTTCCTTTTTCCCCTTCAAAACAAAAGATTATGCCCCATAATTGCTGAATCAAAAGTGCTTCTGCAGATCGATTGCTGGAGCACATAACTACTTATTTTGTGGGTTTAAAGTTGCAATAGCATTACTCATAAGATTGACAATACAACTTCACTGGGGTGCAAATTTTGAAAACCAGTTTGTCATGACTTTAGAAGATGTACAAACAAGCAAAGGAAGTTATAATTGTGGTCAACAGAACCGACACAAAGTTCACTGCATTGTTGTCAAGAATACTGAGTCCTGAAATCCTTTTAACGGTTGGTCCAGGCTTTCCAACAACCTACATATGAAGTAAGAAATTTACATATCAAATATCAAACTGGAATCAGTGCATTATGCTAATAGCAAGGAAGTAAAGTTTCTTGGTGAAGACACTATTTACCTTATTGCGAACAGTGCAGAATCCACTGAACTGCAATGTTGCACCCAACAGAGAGTCAATCAGACTTCCACATAGACCTGCCAGTGCGGAGATAGGTATGACCAATAGTTGCTTAAGGGCTATATCAGAATCACATCTGGTAGTCAAAAATCCCAGAAGAACAAATGATAGTCCAATCACACTTCCAGCTGCTGCAGCTGCAAGAAGTCCTGCTTTGGTCACACCACCATTTGTGCCCCTCCGGACAGGCTAACCATCAAATGAAAAAAATTGTTTCCATTACCTTCCAGATTGAGTAGTAGACCCAATGACTACCCTATATTTAAAATTTAAACAGAAGTCGCGTATACCAATGGCCACTATCCCATACTTTTACTACAATTGTAGTGGGATAGTGGCCATTGGTATACGCGACTATTTTGGTACTATGGAATCTCAGGATTTTATTCACCTTAAAGGTTGTGATTAGACGAGGTTGATCGTCACTGAGATTCCATTGGTATACGCAACCATAAAATAGTAGTATGGGATAGTGGCCATTGGTATACGCGACTTCTGTTTAAATTTTAAATATATGGAATCCTGAGATGCCCAAGACAAGGACAGAAAAATCCATGCATGTACAGTAATGACCAAGAGATTATTCACCTTAAAGGTTGTGATTAGACGAGGTTGATCGTCACTGAGAATTCCAAGCTCAGAAGACCAAGTGTCTCCATTGCAGCAGCAATAATGGCCTATGATGCCACCAATGAGAGAGGTGATCAGAGCTGAGTCTTTGGAATTTAAGCACTTATCCTTCCCTTCTGCTAATCTCGATACAGTTATGACTAAAACTGTGGCGATGCCACTATTGGCTAGAACTTGTATCCTGAAGAACAGAAGCAGCAGAAAAATTTGTTAAAAACTTGCATTGTTAATCACCTTATATTTGATAGCAGATATGCAGGGGTTAGTTGCAGGCTACAAGATTCTCAAGCTTCCAGAATTGCAGATTGCTAACAGAAAGTAGCATCAATAGTGTTTGATATTTTCATATATTTGTTTTTGTGTCCTTGGCCTGTTCATGTACTACCATTGAATATAATGAATTCTTTTCTCTCTCTTTCCATCAGTTTCAAACACTGTCAATTCTCTCATCTGTTATTATTCTTCCTGCCACCAGACAATGAGCTATTTTTGGAAGTAAATGTGGCTTTTCATATGATGGGCGAAAAGATATCTGCAAATTGTTTTTTTTTTTAAAAAAAAAAAAAAATCCGCATATCCATCTTAGGTCCTTGTAACACAGGGAATTCCATTGAGTCTAATCCTTGAAAGCATCATAATCCTTGTCAAATTCATTAGTCAGATTAATTTCATCTCAGTTTCTATTGAAATTATGGAACTTTCATTTAATCTTTGCTTTCTCTTTCCATGTTTAAATGTGTGATTAATGTATCCTTGCCTCAACATGGCAGTCCCCAAACCACCTGCCATGGAGACTTTGGGGCTTGGTACTGTTCAAGCCGAGTCAACTATGAATTTTTTACAAGCCCTTGAGTATCTCACCAATACCTCTATGGTTAGACACCCGTACCTATATGCATATGGTTTTTATCAAGTAGCCATTCTGCTATCCAAAAGCACTAAAAATAATACAAGAATAACGAGAAATGGTATTTTCAAGCCATAATTTTCACACCTCACTTTACACCCACTTCTATATGATTCAGTACAAAGCAACAAAGCATTACACCATCAAGCCTCGCTACATGTAATAAAACATTGTTATGAAAGGTGTATGACAGTATGAGAGGATAGAAAGCAACACACCAATTCCGTTGACCACCTTCTTTGAATTCAGGATCGACTTTTCGCTTTCTGTCTTCCCCCACCTTCGTGAGCTTAGAGGAAGTGAAAAAGAAAGCAAGAAGCATAGCTCCAAATCTGATTTTTTTCAAGAAACGTTAAATCTGCACAAGATAAACAGAGCAGAGTACAAAGGGGAAAAATTAATAAAAAAAAAAGAAAGAAAGAAAGAAAAGGGAGGCAACTTCTGACCTGTACCCTACAGCAATGTGAATAGACATAACGATGAAACCCGAAATCGCGCCAGAAAGACTGAGTGATTTTCTTCTGTAAGCTCTGGAGGCGATTAAGACTGAGAGTAGGATGGCGATGGATGGTTGAAGAAGAAGCCATGGAGGAGAATCGGAAGTGGTGAATGTCATTGTGGATTAGGAAAGTTTTGAATGATTTCGACGTTGGATGCTTTCAAAGTTTTGAGAGAATTGTAACGAAAATAAGAAGTTTTGAGAGAATTCAGACCTCTAGGTTTCAAAAAGTATGTGTTTTTTTTTTTTTTTTCCGAATCAAAAAGTATGTGTTTGATCTTTATTGTTGTGACAAAATTTTGGATAAAATTGAGTTTTATTGAGTCTACATAAAGGTCATGTGCCAAAAAGTATGTGTTTTTTTTTTGAATGATTTCGATGTTGGATGCTTTCAAAGTTTTGAGAGAATTGTAACGAAAATAAAAAGTTTTGAGAGAATTCAGAGCTCTAGGTTTCAAAAAGTATGTGTTTTTTTTTTTGCCAAATCAAAAAGTATGTGTTTGATCTTTATTGTTGTGACAAAATTTTGGATAAAATTGAGTTTTATTGAGTCTACATAAAGGTCATGTGCCAAAAAGTATGTGTTTTTTTTTTGAATGATTTCGATGTTGGATGCTTTCAAAGTTTTGAGAGAATTGTAACGAAAATAAAAAGTTTTGAGAGAATTCAGAGCTCTAGGTTTCAAAAAGTATGTATTTTTTTTTTTGCCAAATCAAAAAGTATGTGTTTGATCTTTATTGTTGTGACAAAATTTTGGATAAAATTGAGTTTTATTGAGTCTACATAAAGGTCATGTGCCAATTTCCATCTAAAACTGACGAAAAATTGTTCAGGGTACTAAAAGAGTAACGGTGGAAACCTCAGGATACCAAAGTGTCACGTTTTAAACCACATGGTACTAAAGTAAAATGAGGTCAAACCATAGGTATCAAAGTGCAATTTACTCTAAAAATTTTATATTTTGATCCATTTTATTCTTGAGCTAACTTTTGTTAATAAATTAACAACATATTTGATCATGTTTCTTGACTCTAAAATAAGATTTGAGTTTCTTTTTGATATCAATTTTATTTTATATATTTCTATCAAAAAAATTATTTTATGTGTTGTTAACTTAGTTATTAATCACATAGAATTTGTTATTAATATTCGACTAAAATAAGAATAAATGATAAAATTAATCAAAATGTAAAACTTTAGTGACATAATTGACAGCAAAAAAAATATTAAGGACGAAATTGAAATTGATGTAAAATTTAAGGATGAAAAGGATATTTTTTCCATTTTTTGATCATTAAGATTTATTTTGAGCAAACCAACAAGTTATTTGTCTCTAATAAAAATTTAAAAAACGATAATTTAATCTCTAAAAAAATCAAAGTTATCAATACAATAATTTTTTAGAGACTGAATTTTTTGCTGGGCAGTTTTTTTTCCCCTATTATATCATTGTTTATGTTAGAGTGGGTTATGATAATAGACTATGACATGAAAAATTTCCAAGTTATAGTATTCCTCCGGTTAATATTGAAATTAGTATACAATTAATTCTACATTTGAGTTTCTTACAAGAGCTTTAAACAAACGGCAGTACTGTAGAAATAAGTATTAAAATGTTTAAATATTTGTAAAGTGTAAAAATATTTAAAAGGAATTTTTAAAAGGAATTAAATTTTAAAGATTAAAATATAATTTTGAATAAATTATATGGACTATATAACTATTTTTATTATTGTTTTTATTAGTACATGTCACATGGGTCACGCGGCATATTTTAATTAGATACATAAAATGATAGTACCGAATATTTTGTTTGAATTCCTACTTTAGATTCTTAAATATATTAATTAAATTGTTTTGGATTAGATTAATCATTTTTAACTTTTTGGACAGCTTCACGTGTATTGCATTATATGTTATTTGTTACAACATTTAAAAAGTATATTTTTAAATGTAGTGTTAAATTATAAATAAATGTTTGTATTTTAGAAAAACAATGAAAGATAATAAAGAGTTGTCTATCAGTGTCGTTTTTTTCATAGTTTTGTGTGTTATGAAGATTCAGTGCTCCTCTAGTTTATTTACATTAATAAATACAGTTCATAATACTCTTCCTCACATTGGAGCATATTAATTATTTCCAACTTATTATCTCACTCTATTTAAAGCTTTAGTAAATATATCTCTTAATTATTTACCGAAAATAAAAAAAATATCTCCTACTTAATCTTGAATTAGACAAACTGGCCCTTGTCTCTCGTTTAACTTAGGGTTGGTAATTGATTAGATTGGAATTTGGATTATAAGTGGGTGGATTATGAATGGATCAACAATTCATGAATAATTGTTAGATGGAACCTAGGTGAATTATGATCCATAAAATAAAGATAAAAACCAACCTAACTCATGAACTCTATTTAACAATTAAGTTAGTTTGAAGTATACTTTTGATCCTATAACTTTTATTTAAGTCTTAATTTGGTCCCATAACCTTTTTTGTTGTACTTTTGGTCCCATATTTTTTGCTTATGTTACAGATTTGGTCTCATGTTACACTTTTGGTCTCATATCTTTGGGTCAAGTTACAAAATTGGTCTCATATCTTTGAGTCAGATACATAATTGGTCACACATCTTTAGGTCATGTGGAATTGACAGTGAAACTTTTTATAAAAATATGGGACCAATTATGTAACCTAACCAAAAAATATGGAACCAAAAGTGATACAAGGCCAAATCTGCAACATGAGCAAAAGATATAGGACTAAAACTGCAACAAAAAAAATTATGGGACTAAATTGAGACCTGAACAAAAATTATGTGACTAAAAATGTGCTTTGACTATATTTATTAAAACTAGTTTATCGAGCTGAATTAGACCGCATCCGAGTCGGGCCAGACCAGATTAAGTTAGGGCAAACTGGACTAGGTTCATTGGACCGAGCCAGATCTAAACCAAATTTTTGTTCACCTCTAATTCATATTAATGGATCAACACATAGTTAACCGTAGGTTTATCCAATCCAATCTTTAAATTTAAATTAGTAAGTGAAATCTTTATCCAACCCATCATGACAAAACAATTAAATGATTAAATTGAAACATGATTGGATTGAGTTAAGTTGGTTGATGGTTTTCAGTTGAATTCGCCACCCCTAGTTTAACTGAACCATAAACATTAATACTATTTATCTTAATGTGGAACCATGACTCAGAATTCAACCATTTCATAATGCCATGTAAGATTTTGATTTGATTTTCAGGTCGTAGACATCAATGTTATGTGAAGCTAGGGGAGTGCAGAACTGTGGTTGGTTGATTTGGAAACTATGTTGTGAAGTGAGAACCAAACAAGGGGTTATGCATGATTCACATGGGTTCTTTCTCATCTTTGTTTTACAATCTAAAAATTACTTTGACCCACAGCCTAAAGGCCTCATCATATACATCAATTTTTTTTTCCCTGATAGTTAAATCATAACGAATCCAATTTTTTTTTAAAAAAATAAAGATTACCGAACACCTATAATTGAATGGGAAATTCTTGTGTACAGCAGCAGTTTATACATGTGATCAATCTTTTGCAAAATTTGACACTTGAATCAAACATGTGCCCATTAAATCTAAATTACACAAGAATATCTACATAGAGGCCAACAGAATGGCACATGGCTAGTTAAAGCTTGCTGTATGAAACAACCATGACATCAACCACCAGTACTTTAGAGTTTAGATCAAGTGCCTCCAAATGACTTTCTTGTGTGATTTGAAATTTATCCAAAAACAGATGGGCAAGAAACGCAAGAAAATTAGCTAACTAATTCTTCCCCTTCCTCTTCCTCTTCCTCTTCCCCTCCCCCTCCCATGTCCCCTTCCTCTACCTCTACCTCTACCTCTTCCTCCATATGCCATCTGATCGCCGCCGTCGTCTCTTTCATAATTGAACATACTCATTCTAATATCTTCTGCATTAGCTCCATGAGAACCACTTTCTACCTGAAACAAGTTGCAAAAAGGATATTGGGAGGTGTCCAGGAAAAGAAGAAATGACTGAAGAAAACGAAGTATGACAAGATAAAAGAAAATCAAGAAAGGTAAAAGACAAAAGGACGCTGACCTGAGAATCTTCCAAATTAAACTGATTCTGAAGCTGCCAAGCAAGATTTTCATCATGACTAATGTCAGGGAACTCGTGTTTTACAGGATGCTGCTTTGCCTGGGATTTTCTATTTTCATATTCCTCCAGAGTAAATACAACTTCATCTTCTTGCTTTTCCTTGCCCCTATATTTCCGACCCCGGCCCCTTCGAGCTCCATCATTCTGATTAGGATGACTCAGTTTCTGAAGTAATTTCTGGGCAGCTGCTTGATTTTGAACAGGAACTGATTCCACAACTGTATGAAGGAAAAAACATCAAAATGACAATACTACAATAGGAGTAGTTAAGTGATTAAATAAAAAAAAAAGGATCAAATTCCATCCCACAATTCAAATCTCTTGTACCTTAAATCATTTAAGGTATGCTTAACTGCTTATTTTTCTATTCTGATATCATCCCAATATGGATGCCAAGTCATCACCAATGGTCACCCTCCCATTTCCCAATTTTGCTCATATTACTTACGCTTAAGAGGGACATGAATCATCAGCAGCAGAAGGTGCTGCTCAGGAGTGGTTGGATAAACCGTATGGCATTGTCTCTGTCTTTATTTTCTACTTCCACTTAACTCACTTTGTGACAACCAAACCCCAAGCTATAAATTGCATGACAGTTTTCTTGATCCTTTGAAAAATTCTTAGCTCCTTTGTAATGGTGATTTACAATGATTCAGCCTCTAATTTGGTGTCTAGAAATGGAAACCAGCACAGATTGTAGCAATGTTACATGATTTACTTGGATTTGATTACAAGAAATGTTTTTCTGCATCCAGATTTGGTTATTATTTTTTAAATTTCAAATGCTGCTTAATATTAATTCTTGATTAATTATCGGTTCAACATATGTATAATGTTAAAAACTCTGCTGCACTTTGAATTTTGAAATCTTAATTAGTTCTCAGATAGGTTCTCTATTTTTTTTCGGTTAAACTATGGGTTTCCTCCACTTATCCGTATAACCGTCTAAGCAAAGACTAATCTCATTCGGGCCTCAGAAACGAAACGGTTGAGCCCACCCAACAATGTCGACTCTAGGGAGACTCGTCAACCACTACACCAAACACTTGTTGGTTCAGATAGGTTCTTTTTGTTGCAAATTATCTTTTATGTCTATATTTATTTTCGTAGAATTAATACATAAATTCTGTGAAACATAATTATAATTTTATTTTATATATAATAATTCAATTACAATATATATATAAATATATATAAATCTATGGGATAATGGGTGCACTAAATGGATTTAATATCCACCAAGAACAATCCCATCCAGAGATAGCCCTTTCGAAACCCCTACTGCCAACCTTATCCCAGGGGATTTGTCCTGTTCCACTAGCATTAGAAATATTATGTTGACACTCCTTTTTCACTTAGAAACATGACCCACACGGATCAATAGTTGATGATATCAATCATTGATTCTGGATGAATCTTAAGATTACCAAACCATACCAGTAGAAAGTAATTAGCCAAAAAGAATGAAAGAAAGGCGACACCTTCTTTTGGTCTTGTCCCTGAACTACTAGGCTTCTCTTCAGCTCTTTCTGGAGGCAGACTGGGTTTTTGATTTACATCCCCAGTATCTGCTTTCTGATCAGGGTATTGCGACCGTCTACCAGCTGGTCTCATCTCAGTTTTGCCAGCCAAAGCAATGGGCTTACTGCTTTTGAAGTTGGAATCTGCATTACCTGCATGTAATCAATCACCTTCGTTATGAACTCTATGAAACTTTCAGTGTTCTGAAGTGCAGAAAATGCATTTGGTATCCGAAGCATTATTAACACAAATAAGGTCTATAAGGTCCATAATATATTCAAACTTTGAATTGTAAAATCAAATGGACCTCATAAATAACAGGTTAGAAGCCAGGTACTTATTTATCAATATTCCAATTGAGTGCTGGTAAAAAGATTATTGGATAATGACTAACATCAAATACAGACAACTAAATGAAACGAAACACACTGCAACCAAATGTTGAAATAGCAGGTCTACCAAAGTTCCAACTTTCATGGAAGCCCAAAGATACATAATCTGATGAAGATTATTCCTCAAAGAATGATTGAAAGATGAATAAAAGCTCAGTAGACAGACAAAACAATTGCTCCAGCCACCAAATGGTAGTAGCTATAGTTCTTAATATACCTGCTTTTCCAGAGAGGAAAATGACCTCGGTTTCAGTCCTCATTCCCATTTCCAAAATATGGATCATAATTTTTAAGATCCAATACTTTACTCAAGTACAGGCTATTATTGACCTTGTTAATGCACTTCTGGGAGTTCCACTAGCAAATACTAGCTCCACACTCAAAGAAAAGACTCAAAAGAGAAACAACAAAAATGTTGTTTTGAGGAAACTGACCTACGGAAGATCCAATCTTCAGCTTCACAAATGGAGGAGGACCACCTGTATTACTTTCCTCTAGCTGCCTTAAAGATGATCTGGAGAATCCAGAATATTTTTTGTTCATCTGCCATTCTTCATAGAGTGATTGAACAATACCTCCTAATATAGTCACTACTTTAGAATCTAAACAAACTATACCACTACGAATCATAGCTTTATTTTCCAAACGAATCTGTAAAATAGAATATGACAATATTAATTAATAAAAAGTGAAAATAATTCAAGAGGAATAAAAGCAAACAAACACATAACAGGGGGAAAAGACAAGAGATCAAGCATAAACTTTAGCAGAAACCTAGAGCAGCAATATATACAGGTCTAGTCCCAAGTTACAGGCTCATCTAACTTCAGTCCCTGAAATTTTTAAAATGCAAAAGTTAGTTTAGTATAGTCCTCCCATCAAACGTTTCATAACCGCCATCCTACTTAAGCTAATGAGTACCATTAGTTGATCTACTTGGCACATTTTAGGGAACCCAGATCCCTTGAGAAAGAGGCACACTATTTGATAGTCGGAAGAAAGACATTGTTTGGATAAACTTGTCTTCAACCTAAAAAGCTTAAGCATTTTTTACTTCAATTTCACAATTCTCACATGCCCAAAATACTGAACAATTTCTCAATTCTCACAAGCCCTAGCAGAAAATTGAAGGTCTTCGTTGAGAGTTGAGAGCTAATGGGCAATGGAGATGGCTTCTTTCCCTGAGTTTCTGGAGCATAGGAGGTATTAGGATTCAAGGGAGAAATCATGACCAAATGGAGAAGGTAATATATCGGCATCTAACGTCATGACATAATATATATTCAACTGCACCAAATGTTTTGAGAAACCAACCCAATTAACACCATATATGGTATCTAAAGGTTGTAATATGATATAATCACGCATTATAGTACTAATAATGCCATCACATCATCTCTCTTATCTACAAGGTAAAGCAAGTGTAGCAAGAAGTCGTGTACCTTAGTACCGGGAACCACATTGTCAGCCATAAATGGAATGTGAGAATATTCTATAGCAGTAATATCGGAGTGTCCATCAGTAAGACCTAATCTAAGAAGCCGCCGATCACCTGAACTTATTGAGAATTCATCCACACTGTTTCTAGAGATGTCCCTCACTGAAGATATCTGCTCAAACAAACCAAAACCAAAACGAAAAAGTCAATGAAGTAGACAGAGTACGTGAAACTCAAGCAGCTCTGAAGTTCTAAAATTCAAGAAAAACAGTTCCTTAATCCACCGGGGTTGCATTTAGTAAATGATATGGGCATAATGTAACCAAAAATAAAAAATAAAAAAAAAAAGGAGCGAATCGTATCAAATTCCCACAATTTGAGAGAAGGGTAATTAATTATTTGCCTGAAGGATTTTGGGACCCTGAAGATGTGAAGACTTGCGAAGAAGAGAAGGATCAGGCAAGGACTTGCCTCCGATGGCTCTAAGGTCCGAATTCAAGAGATCCGACTCGATAGAATCCACGAGCTTCGTGTTCGTGGTATCATCGGCCAAAGCGATTTGAATGGTAATCGTGGCCTCCACTTGCTGCAAGTCTCCAAAAACCCATCCTCTTCTTCTTAGGGTTTCTAATACAACTTCTGATTTCGAAGCATTCGATTTCGAACTCTCTTCCATTCCTTTTAGCGCCACCGTATGCTCTTGCTCTCTGCTTCTTCTTTTACATACTCAACGATTAGACTTTCTCTCTCTACTGTGTGTATTCAATTTCTTTTTTTTATTGGTTGAAACTAGATCTAATTGGGCTACCGTATCGGGCTTAATCTCACCTATATGTGGCCCATTATTTATCCACAAAGAAACTATTACATTTTGTTGGCACAAATCGGACCCAAAAAAATACTTTTTAAGTCACGCAAAAATTAGGTTGCACTTGAACCGATAAGAATACTTGCAAGGGTAGCGTGAGTACAAGATACAACCACTTTTAAAAATTATGAGGTATGAGTACAACAATATTTACTTAAATAAAAAATTATAAAATATAAATTTATACTTTTTTTTTCTTATAAAAGTATGAATTTTTATTTATTAATCTAAAGAAAATAAAGTTTTAATATAACAAAAATAAAATAAAATAAAAATACAATGATATTTCACAGGAAAAAAATATAAAATTTTATATTTTATATTGTTTTAAAAGTATCTAAGAGTACTGAAGATAAAAATATCACTTTTTAAGTATCCATACTTCATAATGCAAAAAAGATATTTGACTTTTGTCGTTTATTGTTTATTTTTTATTTATATAATATACACAAATATTTATTAAAATTGAAAAATTTTCAAGAAATTCTTCAAGTCAATAGTGATTTATTTTTATAAATGGAAATGTCAAAAAATATTCTTAAAATTTGATTCATTTACAAAATTAAAATTTTGGAATTTGAAAGTCCCTAAAATTTTACACTTCAATTCATATAGGACATCTTATTTCATTTTTTTTTTGATCTAGACATCTTATTTCATATTAACTAAGAAGCATGGACACTTCATTTTGAGGGTGTGTCGCCGTGTCGGACACGTGTCAGTGTCCGACACCCGTACGACACCGACACGACACATATTCATAAATTTTAAAATATAAATCAATTTTTTGTAACTTTAACATGACATATAAGAGAAAATAATAATACATATGACATATATTATGAATAAAACTTGTAATTTTTAAATTTTT
>QANZ01025531.1:36682-85491 GCA_003254925.1 Chamaecrista fasciculata | reverse complement strand
AAAAAAAAAAAAAAAATTTGTTTCCTGACCCGTGAAAGTGTAGGGATCCAAATTATAGCCATGCAAGTTCAAGAGGCTACCATGTGACCCAAAATCCAATAGAACTTTTTGGAGTTTCCCATATTAAAAAACATAGCCTAATTGGAAAAACTAAAAGTAGGGGCATGTTTGAATCTCTTTTCTAAAATTAATTCTTTAAAATAATTTTTATTTTAAGAATAAATTTTCAAAACAAAAAATAAAAAATTTATTTAGTGGAATAATTTTGAAAATTGTTGAAGCATATGATGTGATGGATGTTGTGAGAATGACAACATTTGATGATAATTACATTAATGTCATTAATAAGAGCAATTGTACATATTCTTCACCTTTTTTTCAAAAAATAGGGACCTAAACAAGTGAAAGTTGTTCTGAATTTTTAGTTTTTTAAAATATTAATTTATTTCTTTTAAGTTTTTAAAATTGATTTGAGAAACAGTTGCATCAAACAATTTTTTTTTAATTTTTAAAAACAAAAAATTGTTTTCAAAAAATAAAATCAAACAAGTCCTAGATTTCTTGACTTCTATTTCCAATATTAGTTTTCTTTTTGTCATACAATATTATTAAATTTAATAAAAAAAATACTTGAAAACACAAAAGTTGAACCAAGAGGATTTATCTTTGAGTTTCTTTAGAGGAGGCTATGGTTATGACCTTGAAGCTTGAAACCTGCAAGAAGGATGCACAGGGGGAGGCCCCTGTGATCCCCTCCGAAGCTCAAGTTAGAGAGTGTAAGAGATGGGAGTAAAGTATTGTAGAGAAATGGGTGACTTACCTTGTTAGGGTTTTGTGGTATGTATTTATAGATAGAAAGTGAAGTGTGGTAAGTGGTACTAGAGCATGTGATTGATGGTGACTTGTCACTGTAGTGTCAGGCAAGTACACTAAAATTTACGGGATTGTGTATGTCGTCTGGGCGCCAAAAATATTTAAAAGAATGTATATAAATACTAATGCAAACACAAAGTCTATGAGTGAGAAATAAGATGGGGAGCCTTTACGAGTTAATATTTTTTTTTAGGGGATTTTTTTATCCTTATGATGACTCGTGTTCCTGATTCACATATTAAAAAAAAATCTGATAAATAAATTTATTTAATATACTGTTACCATTAAAAATAACTCTTACCAAAATATGCAATTAGTTTACTTGTGCTTAATTATTCTTCAATATTTCAATTCAAGGAAAAAAGTATAAGTATATAAGAGAAGATTATTTTCGAATAAAACAAATTAAAATGTACTAAAGAAAAAGATATATTATTTTAAAATACTTAAGATATTATTTATTTTTGTCGTGCATTAACAAAGACTTAATTAAAATCATAAGTAATTTAGTATTATTTAACTAAAGATTAATTAAACATGTTATAAATATAATTATTTTTGTTAAAATATTTACTTATTATAATTAAATAGGTTACACAAATCAAATTTAAAATAGTCCAAACAAAATTCAAACAAAAAATAATTTTTTTTTGGCCGAAAAACAAAAAATAATTATGGGTCCGTTTGGTACCTAAATAGGTATGTAAAGTAAAGTGTTGGCTGAAGTGTGAATTTGGTCCTATAACTTTGCTCCAGTTCTCAAATCAGTCCTATAACTTTTTTTGTCTCGAATTTGGTCCTATAACTTTGCTCTAGTTCCCAAATCAGTCCTATAACTTTTTTTGACTCAGTTTTGGTCCCATATGTTTTGAAAATCTCCCACCGTTAGTCCTCTGTCTATTTTAAATTACAATTTAGTCCTGAAAACTTCNATTACTTGAGTGAGATTTTAGTGAAAATTGAGCGACTTTCATACGTTTTCTGGCGAGTTTGGGGCATTTTTCGGTGGGTTTAAAATTTTTTGCATTTTCATTTTTGGTCCCTCTGTCATTTGCTTTAATTTGTGTTGTTTTTGCATTCCTATTCCATTTCATGAAGAATTCATGGATTAGGGACCAAGATATAAGGTTTGAGAATCTTCAGGGATGCTCTTTCACTTTTATTTTGATAGTTAGGACTAAAATGAAAGGGACTTGAAGTTTTCAAGACTAAACTGTAATTTAAAATAAACAGAGGACTAATAGTGGGAGATTTTCAAAACATATGGGACCAAAACTGAGACAAAAAAAGTTGTAGGACTGATTTGGGAACTGGAGCAAAGTTACAGGACCAAATTCGAGACAAAAAAAGTTATAGGACTGATTTGGGAACTGGAGCAAAGTTATAGGACCAAATTCGCACTTTGGCCTAAAGTGTTTCACAATGAAAAAATTATGAGGGAAAGGAAAGTAGTTGAGGGAATGTAAAGTAGGTCAAGATTTAAAGTGTTTGGTATAAAAAGTTCAGGGAAGGAAAGTAAAATAGATATAAAAAGAAAATGACAAAAATACCCTTCCCACAATCACCACAAAATTACTTTTTTATTTACAAAAAGATCCCTAACCTAAATCTTAAAAAAAATTGGTGGGTGGTGGCGGCGGGTGGTGGTGGGTGGTGGTGGTGGTGGTGGGTGGCGGCAGGTGGTGGTGGGTGGTGGCGGGTGGTGGTGGTGGTGGTGGTGGCGACGGTGGTGGTGGGTGGTGGTGGTGGAAGAAAATGAGATGGGAGTGAGAGGGTCAAATTAGGAATTCTACCATAATTTCCTAGGTAAACTTGGATTACATAAAAAATGTGAAGTAAAGAAAAATAACCTATATAATGTAAATGCCTCTACATTGTAATTCACTTTACATAGCTCAAATTGTCATACCAAACACTTGAAAGTATTAGAATCCGTGTCTTTCCTTTACATACCCCCACTTTACACCTACCAAACTTACCCTATATCTTGCATATAAGAGGACGAAGCATTTAATAACGTAACTGTAAATGAAGGTGTGAATGTGACAATATAGACATATAGGCTAGAGCTATTGCCCCACCAATGTAATATCCTTTCTAATATTTTTTAAGATAAAATAAAAAATCAATTTAATGTATCAAGTTTACATTTTTTTTATATATTTAATTTCTTCTTAAATTATATAAATTTGTAAATTATAACCTTAATAAATCTTTTTTTATTATTTCACATCTTTACTCGCTCTCTAGCTGTCTGGGTGACAGGATTTTATAAATTTGTGTTTTCTGGTGAACTTATTCTAATTTTATATTTAATATCAATTAAGGCTTTCGAAGCTGGTTGCAACAATACATTTTTTCTGAAATGGATCCATGTGCTCACTTATTTAAATCATTGATTACTCACACTGTTTGTATTGACCCAAACAACGACCTACTCCATTTTTTTCTTTTTTCTTTTTCTTGGTGATGTGTTTTTGTTTTTTTGAAGGATTTTTCTTTGTGATGTTGAACTTTAATTTGCTACGTTTAGATTATTTAAAAAATGATATAATTTAACCAGTACCTATTAGCTTATATACTATAGTTCATATATAAGCTCTTGGGTCTTGATAGTCCGAGCTCTAAACTGTTGGTTATTTTATATGTATGAGTTTATCTTTATTTTTTAAAAAAAAAAAGAAAAAAACTTCACCAAATATACACTTAATCACTTATTATAAATTATTGTGCATAAATTTATTATTTTAGTCCTTTCGGTATTTCATATCAAATATAAAAAAGAATTAAAATGAACACAATTAAAATATAACAAAAAACTTTTAAAAAATGTGAAAATCGAAATACTTTTTAAAAGCTTATTTTAGTATTTTAAATTATAATATAAATCATATTTATTACTTTTTAATACTTAAATCTTATCTATATCTATATCTATATCTATATCTATACTATATTATATGTCTAAGGGTTTTTATGGTTGGTCAAAATTACACAATTAAAAAATAAAAAAATCAAAAAGTTAAATGTATGATTTAACCCACGTTCTTTTTTTTTAAAAAAAAAGAATAACCCATGTCCGGCTCATCATGATAAATATAAACATTTCTGAGTATTAGTTTGGTGAGGAGTGATTGTTTTACAATTCTTTTAATTGTTTTTTTATCTTTAGTTTATTTTATGACATGAAGGTGTAGAAATGATGAAAAGAATAATATCATTATTTAAATAAATTTTTGTTAATCTACTTATTATTTCAAAATATAATAAAAAAATATTGTTAACTTTTTATTTAATTTAGAATTTTTAAATAATTTAAAATTTAACATGCATATTTGCGTGGCCGTTAGGGCACGCAAAGCCTCTAATATATAATATTAGCATGATTAACGGGCACGCAAAGCCTCTAATATATAATATTAGCATGATTTTCTTTCACAACTATATTTCATACTAGTCAATTTTGTTTGAGCCACTTTTAAACAATATATATTTGAACCTAAATTCATATATCTTAATAAAGATAATTATATTTACAAAGTTTTTAACTGGAAACTCTATTTAAACTGTTAATTATACTAAATTACTTATCACTTGAAATAAATTTGAATTGACATAAATGATAAATCTGACTGATAGTATTAAATGGGTATGATATACATAATTTTCTGAGAATGTGTGTTTAGGCATGGAATGCATGAGGACAACGTTAGATAGCAGCTAGTGGGCGAAAACGACTCGTAGGTCCAACTTTGACAAATTGGGTCCGACTCCCACACAGACACACACTCACGTCAAAAATCCAAACAGGCTCGTCACTCAATCTTTCCTATTTTTTTTTTAGGTAAAAGTATTAATTTCGTCCAAATTTTACAATAACTGTCAATTTCGTCCCCAAACTTTACACCAACTGTCAATTTCATTCCCAATCTTTTTTTGCTGTCAATTTTGTCCCCAAACTTTACATCAACTGTCAATTTCGTCCCTGATCTTTCACATTTTCGTCAATTTTATCCTTTGACTAACTTCTTTTAATAAATTAACGACAGACTGCATCATGTTTTTGAATCTAAGTTATGATTTTAGTTTCTTTTTCTATCAATTTTACATTATATATCGTTAGCCACATAGATTTTGTCGTTAATATTTAGCTAAAGTAAGAGCAAAAGATAAAATTGACCAAAATGTGAAAGATTAGGGACGAAATTGATAGCAAAAAAATATTGGGGACGAAATTGACAGCATGTGTAAAGTTTGGGGATGAAATTGACAACAAAGAAAGATTGGGGACAAAATTGACAACAGATGTGAAGTTTGGGGACGAAATGAGTACTTTTGCTTTTTTTTAATACAAATCTTTCCTATTTAAAACAAAGGTTCACAAAGTATTTTTTTAAGGACAAGTTTATCTTTAATTTATTATTAAGAACAAATATTTTTATTTTTCTCTTGGTCAATTCAAATTATCAATTTTAATTGTATAAGTTATAAATAAATGTAGAAATCAGACAAAATTATATTTTAAAAACTAAAATAAAATAAATATAGAAGTTTGATAATAAAAATGAAATAAAAAATAGTTTGATAATAAATATGAGAGAGAAATGATCTTTATTTTGTTTTATATATATATATACTATTTTATATACTGAAGAGCCTTGTGATAGTCGATCATTTAAAACTATAGTATAAAATAATTTTTTTAAATATAATACATTAAAATAAATATTAAAAGAAATAAAATCATGTCCCCCCTCCCCCCACGTTCATGCATTTTTATTTTTGAAATTGTTATTAAATTTTTAAAGCAACCTACGTTCCTTCTTTCTCTTCCAATTCTCTTTCAATTAGTCAAAACTTTCAATTAGTCCCAATTATATGAGATAATTTTAAATTGGTCTTAAATATTTTATTTATTTTAAATGAGTCTTACATATTTTTATAATTTCTCAAATTGGTTCTAAACTTACTCATTTATCAATATAAGAATTTTATTTAATCTTCAACTTTAACTCAATTTAAACGTTATATGTATGCATGCCAAGCTCCTAGTGATTATATATGAGAGAGAAAGAGAAATGATTGAGTATTGCTGTTTGGGTTAAAAATAACAATAGAAACTAAACAAAATTATATTTTAAATATCAAAATAAAACAAATGTAAAACTTTAAGGATCAAAATAAAATAAAAAATGTTTTATTATCAAAATAAACACTGACCCGCCCCTTCTTGTTACCGGGAAGAAAAGATGAAACACTGACCTTAAAATTTTTGGACCATAATAAAGTTTTGTCCAAAAAATTTAAAATGGTCAAATTGAATAGGTGATTAATTTAGAACTATAAGAACCCATTTTCATTTGGGTGAGTATTTTGTTTTTTAGCCGAAAATATGACGACTTTTTAAAGAACAAAATAAATGGTGAGTTTCTGCTTTGATTCTTTTAAAAGAAATTTAGCGTAAGGTCGATAAAAAAAAATGATGGGTTCAATTATTGTCCTTTTTAAAGAGTGGTACACTAAACATTAAATTGTATACTACATCGAGTCGGAAAGCTTGTTGAGACTTGAGACTAAAATTGAGATCCGTGGATACAGCCTATAAATTTAATTAATTGGCTTCAATGACTCACAATTTCATACAAAACACTTTAAATGTCTCGTCTGTGTGTGACAGTGAAAGGAATTCATACATCTCTCATTTGTCAAATATGTGGTCTTGGCTCATTTTGTATTTAAACCCTTCAACAGCTACCATATTAATTGTAATGTAGAAAAGTTGTAGATATAATTCATGGTGAAAGTTTGTTTTTTTTTTTTTAATGATTTGAGTTGTTTTATTTTTTTATTTTGTAATAAAAAAATTCAAATGTGAGAATGTCGCTCTAGTTTAATGTTAAAATGGGCTTCTGATCGAGTTAGTTTATACCATACTATTTAGAGATTTTTGAATGTATTTTGAATGTTTTATAAGCTTATTATAGTAGTTATGACCTCTAGGTAGGTTAATTAGAGCTTAGTGTTCATAATTGTAACTTAGCCTTTTTATTGTCTTAAAGTATAGTTTTTTCTGGTTAAATCTTTGATATTTTTTACTTGAGATATTACACATTTTTATGTTGAAATTGTAGGTTTCACGGAGCAAAATCTCTTAGGAATTATTTAGGACAAACCGGAGGTCAATCGGAGTCAAAATGTGGCCGAAACGAGCATTTTACTAAGTGCTGTCGAGAAATCTGCCGCCAGTCTGCCAAATCCCTTCATGCCGGCGAACTACCGGCCAAAAATTCACAGTAGCCTTTGCCGGAAAGGCAAGATCCGGCGAGGATCCTCCAGAAATCTCGTTGTTTTAGCTGAATTCGTATTTTCACTTGCCGGACCTGATTCCTCACTCATATGACCCGAAACCAAACGACCTGAAATTTAGTGTCTAAGCTGACCTAAATCAATTTCTAAACCTTATATCCACCTAAAACCCTCATTCTCATATCATTCTCACCTTACCTTGCCTCCAACTCGTCCCCTCTCACCTTCTGTCTTCATCTTCCTTCACTAACCATGACTGAACCACTTGAAGGAGCTGCTCTTCGCCCAATGGTCGGCTAGATTCCTTGTTTAGAGCGTGGAGGATGAGGCTTGAGCACTAATTTCATCGTCTTAGGGAGTTTTTTTTTTTTTTTTTCATTTTATCATCTTTTATTCTTAGGGTTTGTCTTAGTTGTTACGTTGAACTTTGATGAAACTCTTATGTAATTTGATACTTTACGTTATTTAGCTCTATCGGGTTTGCGATAATTGTGTGATTTATCTTAGTTGATGACTGTATGTTTGTTGATTGAACTAACTCAAGGAATTGTGACTAATTTGATTGTGGTTTATTTTTATTTTTTTTTATCTGAGATTGTGGTTTAATTAATTTGATTGATTGGAAGCTTGTTTAAGAACTAATTGAACAATTCTATGAATTTTCATAGCATATCAATTTAGTCCATGTACGTGAAACTCCCAATATCGTTTTCTGTGCAATGAGAGCCAAACCCATCCATTGTTCCGAGTGTTTTCTCCATTTGATCTTTTCAATCTCTTGTTCCTTTTAATTTGTATTTTTTATCTTATAGTTCATAGTCAATTTAATCCTTTGAACAAACACACTTTTACCAGCATTTTTATAGTTTGTTTATAGTTTTTATAACCAATCCACTCTCGCTTTGTTCTTGAAATCATTCAAACTCCACATTCGATGAGTCCTTGAGAGAATCGACCCGACGAGCACCATTGTGCTACTTTTTAACCGAACCTTTTAGTGCGCATCACAACGTGTGTGATCAGATTACAAACTCGCAGAACACTTATAGATATTCTTACAAATAGTTTGTCAAATGAGGCATCACCAAAATGTTAGCAATTTTCTATTTGGTGGACTTACATATTTTATATTTATTTGTACATAATGGGCTATTAAATATTTATAATTGGTCCAGTTAATTAATTGATCTTATTGTTATTATTTATGGACTAATTATGTTATTTTATGAGTCTGGGCTAAATAAATAAATAAAATGTGTAGAAACCATAAAGCCCTACCTTGTTGATGGGCCAAGGCGATTTGGGCTAGGTATCTCAAGGGTTGTGGTTCCCCAAGGTGGGATAGTTATATATAGGAGTTAGTCAGGAAAGTCAGACTAACGTTCAGAAAACTCTATTATGTCACTCGCATATTCATCTTGTGAGAGGATTATGACAACTATCTAACACATTGGAAGAATTCAACCCGCCTTCGTGCTGAATAGCGATGGATCAAAGTAGGTTCTTTATTCTTCTTCTTTTGTGATTAATTCTTGAAGTTATCTTTGTTAAAGATCATGTTTTACAACTATTGTTTTCGCTTCCGCCTTCAGTATTATATATTATTTTATAATTTCTTTAGTTGGTTGTAATTTTGGGCCATCACAAAAGTCAAACTCAAACCATACAATTATCACGGGTGGAGGTTGAATTTGAAGCAATTGGGGTTTGATTGTTAAATTTGAATCTCACTCTAGTTTATTTATTTGAGGATTCTTGAGTCAAATGCTTGTTTATAATATAAAACGATATATAGTTTCATAACTTTGTTAGTTGAGCATTTATATGTGGAAGAAAAACGTGTAATGAAACTCGATCAGGCCAAAAAAGAAAACGTGCAATGAAACACTTACTAAGGGCTTGATTTATTGTGCTGCACACTAATTTCAATTTTCATAAATTTTGTTCATATTATTGACTTTTTTTTATTCATATGACAATAATAGTAAATTTTCATTAAAATCCAAATTTAAACTGATTAAAAGAGTAAAGTATATTTTTTATAAAAAAAAAGTTTGTCAATTGGGATTGGAGTCATCCAATCTAATCCATTGCTCTTTAATTTGTATTGAAATATTTTTTTTTCAAAATCTAATTCACTTTAAGATAATTTCAATCCAATCCATTATGTCCTCAACTCAACTTAAGATAGCAGGACACCTCCAACCCACTTTAAGAAAATTTCAATCCAATCTAATATGTCCTCAACTTAACTTAAGATAGCAGGACACCTCCAACCCTACCAATACCTAATGTAAACACATTTTTTTTTTCAAATTAAAATATTATAAAATACAGGATAAGCTTTGACGTAATGGTATAGTTACTGTCTGCTGATCTAAAGATCATGGGTTCAAATCCTGAAAACAACTTCTTTGTAAAATAGTGATAAAACTGCATACATCTGACCCTCCTCAGACCCCATTTGATGGGAGCCTCGTGCATCGGGCCACCATTTTTATTTGAAAATCATAAAACCAAATTATAAAATTCTAAAGCAACTTATGATGAATAATTATAAGTAAAAGTAATAATTTTGTCTCTAAATTTTACATCAACTATCAATTTTGTCTCAAGTATTTTACATTTTTGTTATTTTTATCATTTGATCTTATTTTAACCAAATATTAACAATAGAATCTGCGTAGCTAATAATATATAATATAAAATTGATAGAAAAAAAAATTTAAATCCTAACTTGTATTAAAAAAAAAAAGATGTAATTTTCCATACATTTATTGCACTAAGTTATTTTTTTAGCCGAATATTATAAGAAGAAGTTAGTAAGGATGTAATTGAGTAAAATATAAAATATTAGAAATTAAATTAATAAAAATAAATAAAAACGAAATTAATACTTTTTTCATAATTATAAATTCTACATTTGACGAATATTATAACCTGGGCTCCACATGAAAAGCCTAATAAAAGGTGTCGAGGAAACGAAGCGAGTAGAAGAGGCAGCAGGAGGGAAGCGCGTGAAGCATGGTGAAAACAAACCGCCTAATTTGTTTTTCCCGCGGCTATTGAATGAGGTCCTCGTTCAGTAGCAGCAAAAACAGAATACACTTTAACGCAGGCAACTAACCAAACAGTGAGTGAATGAAGAAGAAGCAAAGAAAAAGGCTAAACTAATAGAAGCGGCCATTAATGCTCTCCTCAACAAACCCATCCATCCACCCATAATACTACTCACTCACTCTCCCACTCACTCATTCTCACTCTTCACATTAATAATAATGCTCTCTCTTTCTCTCTCTGGTCCTCATTTCCTTTGAAAACCTCGCTCGCTAGATCTGATCTGCGGCGGCGGCGACGGCGACGGCGACGCCATGTGGAACTCCGCTAAGAACCCTTTCGACAGATCCGCGTCGTTTCGGGATGAGTTCGACGATGAGGAGGAGCTCCGGTGGGCCGCGCTGGAGAGGCTCCCGACGTATACGCGGGCTCGCCGTGGCATTTTCAAGAATCTCACCGGCGACACCGTGGAAGTCGATGTCCGGGACCTCCAGGCCGAGCAGCAGATGCTCGTCTTGCAGAGACTCGTCAATTCCGTCGACGATGATCCCGAGAAGTTCTTCGATAACATGAGAACACGATTTGACAAGTAATTCATTCTCGTGAACTTTAATTTTTGAAAAAATGTAGGGATCGATCATTGAGAAGAACTGAAACCGTCGTCTCTAATAATCTATCTGTGTTTGTTTTATTAATTATTTTGGGCCTTATTTTACTCTATGAATGGTCTGTACTGTCAGAGTGAAGTTGCGGTTTCCCAAGATTGAAGTTCGATTTCAAGACTTGAAAGTGGAGACGTTTGTCCTCGTCGGAAGCAGAGCACTGCCTACGATTCCTAATTTTATTTGCAATATGGCCGAGGTGTGTTTACTGTTTACCTTTTTCCTAATTTCATGTGGTTTGTGTGTGATAAGTAATAACGGTGAAATGGTTAGTTTTCTGATGCAACTTTCGGTTTGGGGATTAGGCTCTTTTAAGGCAGTTGCGGATTTACAGAAGGAAGAGAAGCAAATTGACAATTCTAGCTGACATCAATGGGATTATCAGACCTTCCAGGTTTGTTTCTAGTTAAAGTTTTCACTTTAATCATCGTTTGAAAGGGCAAGCTTAATTATGCCCGTTATTTAGGTTTGCACCACTAATTTTTATGAAGAAAATTTAAATTTTGTGCATCAATTTTTTATTTTTATATGGGTAAAACATTTATTTGTTTTGTTTTCTTTTTAAAGGTAGAACTCTTAAATAGATGACTCAAAATGAGCTAATCCGTATCACGCAGATTGACCCATTGTGGGTTGCGTGTTAGACTGGTTACTGGTTAGTTTGTACAAGTTGAATTTTATTTCGTAGAATGTACAAGTTGATTTTTCAAGTGAGTGAGAAACTAGTGGTGAGTTGGATTAACTCATCAAATTCACTTTTTAATATTTATATATATATATATATTGGTTATTGAATATCATATATGTATATATATATATTAATTTTAATAATTATTTTCATGAATTAAAAAAATTAGCTGTCACATCATACACACACACACACAGCACATGTTCTGTTACATCACAAATTAAATCCAATTATATCAAATAAAATTCTATAAAAAAATTATATCAAATAAACTAAAATAACTTAATAATTTTCTCAAATTACTATATGTTTTAAATTAGGGAGTTAACAATTTAGCCATGATTTAACTAAAAAAGTTGTCTTAAAAATAAGAATGGTCCCTTTAGCATTTAAGCTTTTTTTTTTTAAAAAAAAAATTTAAGTATTATTATTTGAAGACTATTATATAACCGTACAAAAATTTAATTACACATTTTTTCACAATATCTTTCTAATGGTTAATTTATCAAGTTTGGGGTTGTGTGGTAATTAGGAGAGTTAATTAAAGACACAACTTTTGTGTTTCGTTTCCTTTAAAGGAAAAAAGGGAGATGAAAACAACACTATTTATTTGGTTATTAGTGGTTATATTAAAATTATTCATTGGCTTGTACTTATTAGCCAAGTGTTTCTCACAAGTTAAAATATCTATTACTATTTTAGATGGCCAAGTTAAAAGGAAATTGATTTTTTTTTTGTAAAGGCGTGAATCAAAATCAACTAAAATATTGAAACAAAATTAAAATTAATCCCAAATTTAAAAGATGAAAAAAAAAAAAAGCAACTTTGCCTAACTTGTTACTTATCTCTTTGGAGCTTCTAGCTCATTGGCAATATAACAAAGGCTTGTTGTTACTTTGCACGTTTCTACAATACTAGCTAGCTCATATAGTAAATAGTCCAAAACCTCACTCTAAAGTTCCGTAATTGTTTTACTGTAACTGTCGTTCTTCTTTGCAGACTGACGCTATTGTTGGGTCCACCAGGCTCTGGAAAAACCACTTTACTATTAGCTCTTGCTGGTAGGCTAGGACCTGGTTTGCAGGTACTATTATAGAACTGAAGTTTCAGTTTAAGCTCAAGTGAGACCTAAGCTAGCCTATAATACTCTACTTAATTTGTATTTGTGACCTCTTTTTGTTGAAAGTTTGTAATATTGCTTAACCGATAAGTTTCGTATTGACTAAAATCAATATGTCTAAATAGATATAAAGAAAAATTCACTTACTTAATATAAATGATTTGATATATATTAAATGACTTGTACTTAATAAATTGACATGACTGTTGGTATTAACGGATACATCTTTTGAGTAGTGTATGTTGATAATTACAACATTCCAAAACTTTTTTTTTCTGATTCTCATCTTCCTTTATTTTCTAACATTGTTATTTTGTTTGGTTTTTAATTCTTATTCTTTTTTTTTTTGTTATGGCCTTTGAAGATGTCAGGAAGCATCACATACAATGGACATGGTCTCAATGAGTTTGTTCCTCAGAGAACAGCTGCTTATGTCAGCCAACAAGATTCTCACGTGGCAGAAATGACTGTAAGGGAAACTCTCCAGTTTGCAGGCCGTTGTCAAGGCTCTGGATTTAAACATGGTATTAATTTGCTTTCATGATTGATCATACAATAATGTGAGTTTGCCCATTTAGCCGCTTTAATTCTAAATTCTTAATTTTTAACAGATATGTTGCTTGAGCTGGCCAGAAGGGAAAAGCAAGCTGGGATAAAGCCAGATGAAGATCTCGACATATTCATGAAGGTAGATACTTCCTAATTCCTATATGATAAATCTAAAATTTATAACCAACTTAATAATCTACGAACCTAAACTAATTCAGCCTGTAAGTATGCGTTGATTCGGTTTTTGCAAGCTCGCAACCCATAATCAATAGAGTGTTGAAGGAAGAACCTATGTGCCCTCATACAGAGAAAAGCTTAGGTGGATTTACTAGATAGAGCCGAAGAAAATAAATTCATATAATTAGTGAAATAGGGACTATTAGGACTACTGATTATTAGTGGGGTTTGACCGGTCTATTAAAATGTGGATAATTATCATGATAAAGACCAAGTTATGATTTATCACTTATTACTTGAGAGTAATTTTAATTAATTAATCTAATGCAATCATTTCTTTATGTACGTAGTCATTAGCTCTTGGTGGACAAGAAACAAACCTCGTGGTGCATTATGTCATGAAGGTACTCTTCAAATGCTGTCACTAAAATCTTCTATAATACATTTATGATAAGTATATATTTTCTGAGGTACTAAAATATTTCCAACAAAGATATTAGGTTTGGACATATGTGCTGACACATTGGTAGGAGACGAAATGCTCAAGGGCATCTCAGGAGGCCAAAAGAAGCGCCTCACAACTGGTATATATATATATAATTAAACATGCACCAACTTTATTTAAATAATGCAGGAAGTGAATGTCACTGGCTTAATTATAACCCACGTACGTGATTACCAGGTGAACTACTTGTTGGTCCAGCCAGAGTTCTGTTCATGGATGAAATATCAACGGGTCTTGATAGCTCAACGACATATCAGATTATCAGATACCTCAAGCATTCCACACGTGCACTGGATACAACCACAATCATATCTCTTCTTCAACCACCCCCGGAAACATACGAACTGTTTGACGACGTTGTTCTTCTCTGCGAGGGTCAGATCGTTTATCAGGGACCCCGAGAAGGCGCTCTTGAGTTTTTCAACATGATGGGGTTTGCTTGTCCTGAAAGAAAGAACGTCGCAGATTTCTTGCAAGAGGTGAGTCTTGTAGAAAATAGAATGAACATATATTTTTTAGTCTCTAAATTTGTGCCAAAATTATAACTTAGTCCTTAGATATTATATAAATACAGTTTTAGTTCCTGAAGGCTGAAACATTGTTTATAAAGACTAAATAGTTGATGTTTATAAAAAGGATAAGGACTGTTATAATTTTAGAATAAATTCAAGGACTAAAAAATAATTTTTCTCTTGAAAATAACATGGCTTCCTAGTTAATCTCATTGATTAATTCTGTGTTTTTGGTGATTAGTTCAAATTCTGATGGTGATTAATGAATTAATTACAGGTTACGTCTAAGAAGGACCAAGAGCAATACTGGTCGGTTCTGGATAGGCCTTATAGGTATATATCTGTTGGGCAGTTTGCTGAGGCGTTTAGGTCATATGGCGATGGAAAGAATCTGTATGAGGAGCTAAAAACTCCTTTCAACAGACGCTTTAATCATCCAGCGGCATTGGCTACAAACAGCTATGGCGCCAAAATGCTTCAGCTTCTCAACACCAGCTACCAGTGGCAGAAGCTCTTGATGAAGCGAAATTCGTTTATTTATGTTTTTAAATTTGTTCAGGTAATTAATTAATGCAATCTAGTAAAACCTGGACCAGAGTTGGATTGGAAATGAACCGGGTTAAACCGGCAGATTTCCAAGAATGTACTGCTCGACCAGAATGGATTTTGGAAAACAAAATTAGATGAAGTTGCACATACTAAAGTGTGTTGAGATTCCAACATGTAACTAGCATGTTTAGCTAACATGTAGCCAACTTGCTTCTTGATAATATAATATAGCAAATATTAATATAACATGTTTAGCTAGAAGTTGTCAGAATATATCATTCTACATATCAATTATCAAAAAATAAATGAAGCATAAAATATTCTATTATACTAATTTCACATCACTAGTTAATAAATTTATTTATATTAATATTTTTAAAATATAAAAATGTTATAATTTTTCTTTGAATATTTATTGAGTCTGTTAGTTCAACTGGGAATTTAACAGGTTCCACTAGTTAAGAAGACTTGACTGAATTATTGTCTTCAAACATTGCCTAAAAGAGTGGGTTTTATTGTTACCAAAAAAAAAAGAGTGGGTTTTATTAATAGTTGATCTTGATATATAGTTACATTTTGTATTAAATTTTCAGCTCCTTTTGGTTGCTTTGATCACAATGAGTGTTTTCTTCCGGACAACAATGCACAAAAATACATTTGATGATGGAGGCTTATATCTTGGGGCACTATACTTCTCTATGGTAATCATTCTCTTCAATGGCTTCACGGAGGTGTCAATGTTGGTCGCGAAGCTTCCTGTGATTTACAAGCACAGGGACCTTCATTTCTACCCTAGTTGGGTTTACACACTCCCTTCATGGATCCTAAGTATCCCTACTTCTCTCATGGAGGCTGGATGCTGGGTAGTCGTCTCATACTTTACAATTGGATATGATCCTGCAATTTCTAGGTCATTCTTGTGTTCACTCTCTTAATTGTTCGTTATTAGTTATCATGATGATTCATGACATTTTCTGATGATTGAGTACTGTTATATATATATGTGTGTGTTTTTCTGGGTTTGCAGATTTTTCCAGCAGTTTTTGCTGTATTTCCTTCTACACCAGATGTCTATAGGTCTCTTCCGTTTGATAGGATCCTTGGGCAGGAATATGATCGTAGCCAATACCTTTGGATCCTTTGCCATGTTGGTTGTGATGGCTCTTGGAGGATATATAATTTCAAGAGGTCAAATATATACGAGTGTTACAATGTTTACATCATGTTTTCTCATTTGTTTTTTTAGTAAACAAATATTTTAATCACTAGATTATATGGGCATTGTTATTTTAGTCTTTGATTTACTCCCTAAAGATTCATAACTCGTTATAAATTAGCCTTTTTATAAACATCTTACTGTGATACAACTTAGTTCTAAAGGGACTAAATTACAACGAGTCATAGATTTTTGGAGATCAAATCAATCATTTAAAAAATCTAAGGACTAAACTGGAAACGCCCATATAATCTAAGAATAAATTGATAGTTTACTTTTTTTTACCAATTAAATATTCTGACTTTGAAGTTCCTACTTCTTGGGGCAGATCGTATACCCAAGTGGTGGATATGGGGCTACTGGATTTCTCCTTTAATGTATGCACAAAATTCAGCTTCGGTGAATGAGTTCCTCGGACATTCCTGGCATAAGGTATTGATGAATTTTGAGGAATACCAGATGGTATTTTATTATTATATTATTATATTATATAATTCTATTTACAAGTTTATTGAAACACATGCTGTGTTCTTGTCTTGTAGAGAACTGCAAATCATACCACTCCTTTCTTGGGTAAAGCAGTCTTAATAGAACGTAGTTTGTATCCAGAGAGCTATTGGTATTGGATTGGGATTGGTGCAATGGTTGGATATACAATTTTGTTCAACACACTATTTACAATCTTCCTAGCTTACCTTAATCGTAAGACATGTTCTTCCTTCCATGTAAAAAGTCCTCTAATAATCTTAATATTACTTTGTCTTCTGGTTTGCAGAGACCCAAACTATTGATTTTGATTCAGAAGAAAGAATGCTAATAATGGTAACTTTTTATAATTTCTTCAGCTGTGGGAAGGAGACAAGCTGTGGTCTCAAAGGAGGAGCTGGAAGAGAGAGAAAGGAGAAGTAGAGGTGAAAATACTGTTGTTGAGCTCAGAGAGTACTTGAAGCATTCAGGATCAAATGGTTCGTCACCTTTTTTTTTTTTTAAGCTAAAATGCAAAAAATATTTTGAACTCGTGCAAAAAATTCTTTGAATTTTGAAAAATAATAAAAGATTCCATGAACTTTTGATTTTGTACAAATATCCTCTTTTGTTCAAATGTCCATAATTTTTTTAATTTTTTTTGGTTTCTATTAATTACACCAATAATTAACTTTAAGATTGGATAAATGAAAAGTGCAACAAAAATCATACAATTACAAAAAAAAACTCAATTTTTTGAATTAAAATCTTCCCAAAATGGATCTTTTGCACAAATTTGACACTTTGTAAAGTCTCAGAGGATCTTTTGATGTTCATGGAATTTTTTGTATAGTGACTAAAATTTTGAGGAAATTTTATGCATTTTAGCCTTTTTATTGTTGTTATAATTTTAAAATATAAAAAGTATTACAATTCAGTGGCATGTAATCATCAACTGTCATTTTTTTTTGTTCACAGGAAAGCATTTCAAGCAGAGAGGAATGGTTCTCCCATTTCAACCACTTTCAATGGCTTTCAGCAACATCAACTACTTTGTCGATGTTCCTGTGGTATGTGTAAATAAATGTCTTCATCATTTTTCTAAACTTGATTTTCTGTTAGTTAGATTAATTAATTCCTTTTTTATTCAAATGATAATAATGCTTCAGGAATTGAAACAACAAGGAATACTAGAAGACAAGCTGCAGCTATTAGTTAATATCACAGGATGTTTCAGGCCTGGTGTGCTGACAGCATTGGTTGGAGTTAGTGGTGCTGGAAAAACCACACTTATGGATGTATTAGCTGGAAGAAAAACTGGTGGAACAATAGAAGGAAACATATACATATCTGGCTATCCCAAAAGACAAGACACTTTTGCAAGAGTTTCAGGTTATTGTGAGCAGACTGATGTTCATTCTCCAGGCTTGACCATCTGGGAATCTCTTTTATTCTCGGCCTGGCTTCGATTATCTTCAGATGTTAGCTTGGAGATACAAAAGGTAAACATGGAACCAATATATTTTAGTCCTTTTCCCCCCTACAAGTTACTCCCTAAAAAATAGGCTTAAGGGACTAAGTTGTATTGTTTTCACAACTTTCAAGTTTTAAAGCCTATAAACTAGACAAGATTGATCCGTCAACTTGTGTATCTTTCAGTGATCAAATTGTATAATTTACCCAAAAGATAAAGAGTGAACCTATAATTTAGTCTCTAAAAAATACACAAGTTGATAACTCAATTTTTGAAAATCTAGTTTATACTTTTTGAATAAACATACAATTTCTTTCATGGACCAATTTATATGCTTACTCAAATATAAAGTAGCTCTCTTTCATACTAGCATGGGAAAAACGTAATAATTTTGGGGAATTTGATGGTCAGGCTTTTGTTGAGGAGGTGATGGAGCTGGTGGAGCTCACTTCATTGAGTGGAGCACTTGTCGGTTTACCTGGAGTTGATGGATTGTCAACAGAACAAAGAAAAAGGTTAACTATAGCAATTGAACTTGTTGCAAACCCTTCTATAGTGTTTATGGATGAGCCCACATCAGGGTTGGATGCTAGAGCTGCAGCCATTGTGATGAGAACTGTGAGGAATATAGTGAATACTGGGAGAACTATTGTTTGCACAATTCATCAACCTAGCATAGACATATTTGAGTCCTTTGATGAGGTATTATTGTCCTTACGAAAGAAATTTTTTTTTTTCAAACAGCTGTTTGAAATGATTTTTTTATTAAAAAAGTTACTTCTAGTTGAAATTTAGAGCGTTTAGATTGTTTTTTTTTTTGAAAAAAAAAATGTATTAGAAAAAACTAAAAATGTGATTTTTTATAAGTCAAAATTTTTGGCTTATCTATAAAGCACTTCTAAAAGGACATGGAAAAAAGTTTATTAAGCATTCTAACAAGTGCTTAATAAACTTGATATATAACATGGTAGTTGAGAAAACATAAAAGATCACTTTTTATATGACCAATTATTGAAGAAAGAGTATAAATAAAAGTATAAAACTTTTGTTAGTGAAGCTTATACCAAAAACTTTATCTAAATTTTTTTCTTGTATAATATTTAAACGTTACATGCTTTCTACTTGAATTTCTCTGGCATTTCTATCTCCTCACTGGCTCTACCAATTCCCAAATCTTTTTGCAGCTTCTCTTTATGAAGCGTGGAGGAGAGTTGATCTATGCTGGTCCACTTGGCCCCAAGTCCTGTGAGCTTGTGAATTATTTTGAGGTCTGCTGATTCAAACTAAATTCTTATTGAACCTTCAGTGCTGAATATTGATGAGGAAAATATCTCTTCATGTGAATATTTTCTTCTGTTCTTTAGGCAATTGAAGGAGTTCCAAAAATCAAAGCTGGATATAACCCTGCTACATGGATGCTGGAGGTTACTTCTTCATTGGAAGAAACCCGTCTTGGAGTGGACTTTGCTGAAGTCTATCGAAGATCAAGTTTATTTATGTATATAGTTTTCGTTTGCTTCAACTTTTCCTCTATAAATTTGCAGTTATATCTCCGACTCCTGCTTTCTGTGTACTGATATATATAACTTTTTTGTTTTCAGACGAAACAAAGAGTTGGTTGAAAGCTTGAGCAAGCCAAGTAGTAATTCAAAAGAACTGAATTTTCCAAGCAAGTATTGTAGGTCATCTTTTGAGCAGTTCCTAACATGTCTCTGGAAGCAAAATCTATCTTATTGGCGCAACCCACAGTACACTGCTGTGCGCTTCTTCTATACTGTCGTCATCTCATTGATGCTTGGCACAATTTGCTGGAGATTTGGGGCTAAAAGGTCATTTTCTGTCTGTTTTATGTTCTTCTGTAGATTTTCACGGTACATTTTCACTGTTGACACTTGAGACACCGTTAGAAATATAAAAAAGTCCCACATTGAAAATAAAAGTTTGAAGAATATATAATGATGAATCAGAATGGGGGAAAATGGCTCTTGATCCAGTGGTAGGAATGGCTTGAGTTGGGAACCTGCAAGAATGATTCACATGGATAGAGAGGATCAAATCAGTACTCAGAGTTTGAGATACATGTATGGGAGTTTTAGGGTTAGCTAGGATACTATCATATAATTTAGGAAGATGCCATATACAATTGTCTTAGGTATTTTGAACAAATGACATCTTCCGTGTTCAAGCTCAACAATACAAGCCAATACATAATTATATAAACTTGTTTTGTCCCGTGTGTAAACTTGCTTTGTACTTTTCACAGGGAGACGCAGCAAGATATATTCAATGCCATGGGATCTTTGTACGCTGCAGTACTCTTTATTGGCATCACAAATGGAACTGCGGTTCAACCTGTTCTTTCTATTGAAAGATTTGTTTCATATCGAGAAAGAGCAGCGGGGATGTATTCAGCTTTGCCATTTGCATTTGCTCAGGTTTGTATTTTTTTTTTTTAACATTTTAGAGATCACATTACAAGCATAGTACTATTAGTATTCCTTTCCAGTTTCCACACTGTAATTTCTGGCTTTTCTCGAAATCCCTTTTGATAATGTGTGTTACATTTGTCTGAATGTGCAGGGTGCTATTGAGTTTCCTTATGTGTTGGCCCAGTCTATTATATACTGCTCAATTTTCTATTCCATGGCTTCCTTTGAATGGACTGCTGTGAAGTTCGTTTGGTACATATTCTTCACGTATTTTACGATGCTGTATTTTACTTTCTATGGAATGATGACCACGGCTGTAACACCAAATCACAATGTTGCTGCCATTATCGCTGCTCCATTTTACATGCTGTGGAATCTTTTCAGCGGCTTTATGATCCCCCATAAGGTATGCAAACTCATTACTTTCTTTCTTTGTTATTGTCACTATTAGGATTACAGAGTCTTTCATAATAAACTCTGATTATTTGTTCTTCCCTAGGAATCTAATTGCCATGTTATAGTAAAAGGCATGAAAGTTGAAACCTTGACTTTGTTTTGTTGTGTTGATTGTGTATTTTGCTTCATTTTGTCAGAGGATTCCAATATGGTGGAGATGGTATTACTGGGCAAACCCAGTGGCATGGACTCTGTATGGGTTGGTAACTTCTCAGTATGGTGATGACCATAAACTTGTGAAGCTATCTGATGGTGTCCGCATGAAATCCATAAAGAAGGTGCTAGAAGACGTGTTTGGTTATAAGCATGATTTCTTGTGCGTTGCAGCTATAATGGTACCTGGTTTCTGCATATTTTTTGCAATAATATTTGCATTTGCTATAAAATCCTTCAATTTTCAAAGGAGATAACAGGGTTACATTGGCTAATTGCACTGAAATGCCACGATATACAATAATGTATTGAGTTAGTATCAGTTTTCCGATTAATTTAAGCGTGACTTACGTTTGTATAGTAAACATTACAAGACGAGCTATAGCAAATTGCGAAAGGAGTGTTCTCTTATTATTTATATATATTAGGGGTTGTAAACTAAATAAGAATACTGAATACGTGCGTTTTTATTTACAAATTCAAGTCAATTTTTTCTTTTGGCCTGAGAATTCTAGTCAAATTTGTTGTAATTAAATTGACATTATGATTGAAATGGAAATATGCTCTCTGCTTGTTACGTGTAAACACTTTTGTTGTGTTGAGACATATACATAAACATATTGAATATTGTCATTTCTCAAAATTATTAAGATATGTAGCAGAAATAAAAGTTTGATGTGATAATTAGTTTCCTAATTATATATATTTTGGCAACACAGTTAATTCTAAATATCACCTTCAATTTTATCTTCCAATACTTTGCTAGATTTTTTTTTTAATCAGTTGAACTAACTAAATTTAAATTAGTTTGCAGATAATTTGGTTAAGGAATAGTTGCAAGAAAATTATAAATCTGAGACTACTATTATTGCAAGTCGGATCGATCCTCTTATAATTGTCGACTCTGAATTCTTCTGTAATCAACCAATTTTTACCGTTTCACTTAATTAAAACCATGTGTTCTAATTCGAATATTTTGTTGGCTTATACAATTAAAAAACTCCATGAATGGCAATTACAGGGAATCATTTAAAAAAAAAAAAAACTAGAATACAATCATCTAAATGTGTTATACAACGATTACCAAAAAAGAGTTATGCAACAAAAAAATAAATGTAGGAAAAAGGGTTTGCCCTCCATGACCTTGCAGAATAGAATGACAAGGAGGTAATAAACAAATTTTCTATAGGGGGCAGAAAACATAGAAATTCCAGGTGGAAAAAATTATGAATCATCCTGAATTCCTCAATGTTCTAACATCTAGCATGACTCCTAATATTCAAAACCATCAGAAGTTCGCTTCCAGCTAAAGATATCACAGAACACACATGGTTTGATAATAATGATAACAATAATCAAAATAATAATAATAATAATACAAGAAGCACAATAAGAAGTAATAAGATGAACAAAAGGCTTATTATTCCTTGAAGTCATCTTTGTCATCAAGAGGAATAGGTCTGTTCCTCCAATAAACAGCCAGAGCACTCCCTCCAAGCTGCATTTAAAGCAGTGAAAACCTAATTATCTATCATTCTATTACATTCTTAAACTCTAAAGCAAAGTATTGTAAGACTACAATGAAACAACAGGAGGAAGAGAAGGAAAACATCGTACCGCCATGCAAACAACACTAACAGCAGAAGGAACAGATACAAGTGGATTTGTAAAGTGCTTCTGAGCAAGTGAAAAACCGAGTGCAGAGCTCTGTGGGTAGTCAAAGAAGTTTAAGCTTCTAAGTAGAAGTCCTTAAATAGTCAAGTATATGAATGATTTAGAGTACTCTTATTCTATTAAAAGAACACATAGTATGCAACTAACATATTTACCGGTGGGAGAAAAAACCGCGGAAGAGCAACATAGATCATACACTGAAAAGAGTGATTAAAGATGAATAAGGTAAAGGAGAAGGGGTTTGATCACCTGCATCCCACATTCTATAGATATTGTGCGGGACGTGGATTCACCAAATGATAATTTTGAAATCCAATAGCCAAGAGCAAATGCAGCACCATGTAGAATAACCACTGGCAATATTAATTGAGCTCCTTGAGCCTTCAAAACATCTGCAACTTGCCCAATCTGAAAAGTTAACACAAGTGAAATTTCAATGAGAAGCCAAAATACAATGGAATGAACTACTAAAGCTATGGAAAGAAGAGTACTGATTACTCAACTCAACCTTTAGAACTAGGTAAACTTACCGGGCTAGCACAAAGGAGTGTGGTCAAAATAACTCCTATCAAAGGAGTAACTTTAATTATCTTTGAAGTGAACTTGGGGAAAAATTCATTTGCCAACACTGCCACATAAAGCAAAATTGCTTTAAAATCATCCAAAGTCTTAATGAACTATTAAGAAACCTTAAATCCACTGAAGACGTGTTAAGACATGTTGAATCTCCGATCTAACAAATCAGAACAAAATGTTTCGAAAGACCCATCTCTTACCTCCCACAATTGTTGGAACTAAAACAACCTGAAACGTGCTAATAGCTAGACCCTGCAAAACAAGACAACAATACCTGCATGAGTAAGAATATCAACTTAAAGAAGGAAATTTTACGAGAAAAATGATAGATAAGTTTCTAGTGGAATGTCCATGATACCTTAAACATAGGGGACAATTGAGGAAGAATATGTAGATCAAACGACTTTTAAACATTATGTTTTATCTAATTTAGGAAAATTATGTTACGTTTTAAAATCATATATATCAAAGTGGTAGTTAAACTATAATTTGGGATAGTAGGAGCTACTTTTCTTGTTTTTCATTTATGCTCTTACCCTGTCAATTCCACTACGCTAGCGGTAAAACAGGAATTTCATCCTTTAAATTTTCAAACAATAGGGAATGAGTTACTTCTATTTTTTCATTAGGTTTTCCATCAACTTTTCAAATAAAATATAAATGCACAAACATTTTTTTTACAGCTCCACACTACATTATTGACTAAAAGAGATTCCGGGCATAACTAATTTTTTTCCTTTTTGAAAAAGTTGCTAGAGTACTACAAGTTTTAACTTAGATGTTCAAATATCTCATGTGACTATCATGGAAAATGTGTATGCCACAACTTACAGTGGCATCAACTGGTACAAGCTGACCAGCAAGAAGCTTTGTGAGGAGTGGTGTCATTACAATAGCTCCAATAGTTGAACACCTGTAGAAAAACGTAGAACATCTCTGTATATTATTGAAACCGAAGAACCGAAAACTATCATTCTCTTCATTAACTACACTAATATGCACCAGAAAAAGAGCATCAAAACCTCCGCTTCTAGGTAAAAGATAATGGCAAATTTCTCATGCATTTAGCAATTGCATATTGGTTTCATTTCTCATAACAAGCAAACAATATCACAGTACCGGCTTGTAGATGTTTTCTCTCAAGCTAAAGTCACCAGTAAAACAGAAGCTTTGACAAATTCAAGAATTCACGAACAAAAGTTTCTGAACTGTCATTGATCAATATCATGTCATATTAATTTCTAAATTTTCATATAGAAAACATCATAACACTAATAATGACCTGCCAAGAATTATGCAATAAGGCTACAGTTCGTATTTAGTACAATCTATTAATCCAAATATAATTATGTCTCCCTTCAGATAGATAAATATTTAAATCAAACTAGTTCACAATCACTTATATTAGTACCAAACTAAATGATAAAAAAGGGTTTTCAAATCAAAAGATAAGAGCTCCACTTTTAGGAATAGAGGGACAACCAAAAGAAGTCCATGGCAGTGAGCTCTCACCCAGAAGGAACATTCTAGAAAAAAGAACCAATAAATGGTTCAGCGTTACCACTATAATTTTTAAATTTCCAATAAATAAATATGAAGGCCAAACATACGTCGTCATAAGAACAGAAAGTGCAACATTTCCCTTGGATATGTAAGTAGCAACATTTGATGCCTGACCTCCAGGGCAGCATGACACCAGAATAAGACCAGTTGCAAGAGGGGCTGAAAGTTTTAGAGTCTGACAATGAGAAAGATATTAGAAAATTAAGCAGAATAAGGGTTCTTACAATACTTCATACATTAACTACGTGTCTGATAAATTGCAAGACCTGACAACTTCTGGATTCTGATTATTATATCTTACAGACGCTAAGATTTATGGAATCAACAAGAGTGACATAGGACCAAAAGACAATGCTCATGAGGTTATTTCAATATTTGTATTTTAATATGTAACTAGAAAAGGCATCGCAGCCCCATAATAGCTCCAATAAATAAAGAGGTAAACTAAATCCATTTCTACACCCATATCTCTCGCAAATACAGTTTATTTTATCAATACCACCACTCAAGGTACCCCAACACATTTTAAACATGAAATATATGATTTATTTAAGCAAAGTGAGGTGTAAAACAACAAACTATTCATTATTGATGACATAATTATGACCATCATTTCAAATTTAGAAAAGAACATTGTGACTATAGCAAAGGAGTACCATAGCAATGACAAAGCCTAACATGGGCTTGATCAAATATTGTGCAAGAAATCCAACACCCACCTGCAGGAGCAAAAGAACAATCTTAGACAGCTGAAACTAACAGTAATTTGCTTCGTTTCAATAGGTTAATGTTGTCCCTTACAGTCCATGGATTTCGCAAACATCGTCTAAAATCCTCAAATGTCAATGTCAAGCCCATAGACAGCATAAGGAAACCCAAGCCAACGGTAAACAGGTCTACATCCAGCCAAGTTACCTGACATAATGCCATAACATCATAGCAATAAATCAGCAGTTGTTTCTTTTGACGACAAAAGTAGATGAAAAGGTCAGAGCTACTACAGCAGCTGGCTTGTAAAAGCCGACAATGGACCCCAAGATGACCTGCCCATGTAAGTGAGAAACCTATCAAACTATTGACCAAGCAAAAATTGCTAGGAAAAGTCTCAAAATTATGTAGGAAAGAAAGATAACCCTTAAAGTGTTGGACTTACCCACACGGGAAAAAGAGTGGTTAGGGTTTCAATTACCCTTTCATACTGACTCATATTGCTATCACTATCAAGAAGATTTCCAGATGCATTTGTTTCAGCCTTGCAAATAAATTGAGAGTTCCTAAACCTAAATGTAAACAAGTCATTGTCATTGCAAACAAATAATATGATAGTTCAAACATCAGAAGATAATCCAAAAGACTTATCAAACAGTGCTTGTGTAAGAAAAGGGCATACTAAAGTTGAGGCATTCTATATGTACCCTTAGTTCTGAACCAGCAAAGAAGCAAACCCATAAACTTATCAATGTTCAATTTAATATTCTTCGGGAAAAGGGGTTACATAGTTCCAGTCCATAATTTTTAAGCCTAAGAGATTAAAAATGCATAATGTTAAGAACGGACAGCAATTTCACATCAGATTGCACAACTTACTTTATAGAACCAACCAAATGCTTCTTATATTCAGTGTTTTTCTAACATCCATCAACAGAAAACTAGTTCTGGAAATATGGAAGTGAGGTGAAGATTTTTCGTTTCCCCTTTAAATTAGTATACACCATTTTAGCCTTTTGTTCTCTTCTATCTGAGTTGGAAATAAAAAAATAAAAAAATAAAAAAAAACACATATCCAATAGGAAACGAAGACAAAATCAGAGTTTGGTTTCAAAAGATATTTACCTTGGCATCTGATTGATTGGCCAAGTTGCTGGAACAGCACCAATTGGACCCTTCAACTTGCTTCGGATTGAAAGGATTCTTCCATCAGAAATCCCATATTTTACATCTGAAAGACGGGAATAGAAAAGGAAAGTAACAAACTGCTGCTGTCTGAAGTCTACACAACCCCAGAAGCCCAAAAATCCAAACCCATCGAGAAATAAACAAAAAGTCAAAAACTTTCAAAACAAACTCAACATGGAAAACATACCCAGATGAGTCTGACAACGAAGTTTCCAAGTAGGAGTGGAAGAGCTCGGAATAAGCAGAGAATCACATGCCCCAAGCTTATAGTCTCTGAGAATGATCCTGGAGATGGAAGCCATCGAAGTAGCAGAATAGAGATCAAATAAGAGGAAATCAATACTCTAATAAGGGGTTATTTGGGAGGGCTGAAGTTGAAAGAGTTTTAAAGAGCGTGGATTCTGATTGATTGATTGATTAGAACCAAAATTGGAAAGGGAAGTCGTCGTTTGGAAGTATGTCCGACAGGAAAGGATAATGTGGAAGATTGAGATATTTTCAGGCTGTCGTGGAAATCGATGCACCACACAGCATCCTCTCCGCTTCATCCATATCATATCTTCAATTTATCACCAACGTCGTTTTTCGGCCTTTAACAAAGCCGGGATTCTGAATTTCTCAGAGACAGTGAAAGCGAGAAAGTATTAATTTGCGCAATTGCGCCAAAACGATCAAGTATAAACAACAACAATAATAATAACAATAATTAGAGTAAATTAATAATTTAATACTAAAAAATTATTAAGTAGATAATTTTTTAAAATTAAAAAATTGTAATATACAATTTAATTTTATAAATATTAACATGATCTATTTATTAGCCAATTCATAAATTAAATAATATATTATTTTATTATTTTAATATTTCTAAAATTAAAAATTATATTATTTTAATTTCTTATAAACTAAAATATTTAACTCAATAAAAAATTGGTTTAGGCTTTATTTGCATGACTCTCTCTTACCACTTTTCAACATTAAAAGGTGATTTAGTTATTTTTTTTATTCACCTGAACCCTCTCTCTTCATTTATTATTTATTTTTATATTTCTCTTTTAAAAAATGTCTCTCCTTCTAACATATTTTTTGCTTCCTTTTATAATTTATTTTTTTAAAAAAGGTCTCTCCCATCATATTTATTATTTTATAATTTTTTTAACACACACATGTAGAATAGTCAACTTTTTTTATTATCTATTTTCAAATTTGTAGCTTTTTATTACTATAATAAAAAATAATAATAAATAACATAAAGAATAAAGATAAAGATAAAGCACAAAAAATTTCATATTTAAAATTTTGTAACTCATTTAAAAAATTGCTCATAAAATTCAATGTTATTTTTTTAAAAAATTTAAATTTATTTTTAAAAAACTCTAATTAGTTAAGGCTATGTATTTTGGACTTCGAAACTGTGAAAGAGAAATAGAGAGACAAAGCAGCGAGAAGGAAGAGGGTTGCATTATTTAACCTAATACTCACGGATTAGTCTAAGATGTAAAGTTTGATTCTTGACATGAGATGCAAATGTTGCTGTGACATAATTATATTCATTGATATAATTTAATGGTGAAAAATAATAAAAAAATAATAAATTTTTTAACCAATCACGACTTTCTATGGAGTTATACCACTACTTACATACAACTAACTCTTCCACGTGTCATTATTTTATTGGCTCATGACCCATTGCATCACATGTCAAGAATCAAACTTTGCATTATAAACTTACCCAATATCCACTTATTTACCGGCGAGATTGTGTGAGATTCTTTTTTCTTTTTTATTTGCTATATAAATAATGGAGCATCATAATATAAGGCATTTAATAATAAAAGCTTTATGGGATACGTTAAAAATAGAAGGAAGAAAAAAAAAATATGATGGGAGTGACTTTTTTAAGTTCTGATGTTTGTTTGAGTCTTGTTGATGTTCCCCCTATTTTATGTTCCTCTATTCTTCAGGATAACCTTACTGGGGTTGCGTTACCCAAAATGATCCCTGTTTAGTTTGCTTTTGGTTTCTGTTCCCACTTCTATGTAAAAAAAAATAAATTATAAAAGGAAGAAAAAATATGTTAATGTTGAGGAGAGACATTTTTAAAAAGAAAAGAATAAAAATAAATAATAAATGAGGAGAGAGAGTTCTAGTGGACCATCTATAGAAAAAAATAACTAAACTATATTTTAATGTCAAAAAGTGGTGAGAGAAACTCATGCAAGTAATAAAGCATTGGTTTATTTGACTTTGTGTTCACTTAATAGTTATGAAATATAAATATTAATATGGACACGTTAAATTCTTAAAATTACATCACATAATATGACATATATTTATATATATAAATAATTAAAAATTTTATAAATTTGGATGAAAATTTTAAAAATTCTAATATCTATTCATAATATATGTCATATATGTTACTATTTTCAATTATTTGTCATGTTAAAGTCATAAAAAATGATTTTATACTCTAAAATTTATAAATATATATCGTATAAGTGTCATATAGGTGTCAAACACGAACACATATTTGACACAATAACAAGTCCTCAAAATAAAATGTTCATGCTTCTTAGCTTAATAGAAATATTGATTTGGCACATAAATATTGTATGTCCATTTATGTTTAATATAGGGTAAATTACAAAATAGGGTCCTGTGGTTTGGCCCTGTTTTAGATAGGGTACATGTGATTTGAAAAGTTTCAAATTGGGGCATGAGGCTAACTCCGTTTGCAAAATAGGGTCCAGGTGGTTTTGACCGTCAAAACTAACGGTGCACGTGATTATCACGTGACACCCAAACCCTGATTTTCCTAATTTCCCCTTCATTCGAACAATCTCTCGCACGAATCTTCATCTTCATTCTCTCTCGCTCGCGACTTCTTCCTCCACCTTCACTCTCGCTGGCTCGCGACTTGATCCTCCATCTTCACTCTCTCGCCATTTTCCATTGATTCAAACTCTCTCTCGCTCGCGACAGTCACCCTTCAACTCCACTCTCTCTCGCTCGCGACATTCAACACTGCGACATTGAACCCCAATCGCAAACCCTAATTTCTTCGAACCCTAATTTTTTCGTGCTCCTTCTTTCCCCATCGAACAAATCGGTTCAGTTGGTGACTATTCGTCAATATCTTGTAATTATTCGACCATGTCTAGCACTTCACAATCATCAAGTGACCTACCCGGTTCATCTAGTGGGCAAAGAAGGCGTTGCCATTGTGGTTTGAATGCCCCATTGCGCACGTCTTTGAAAGAGTTTAGTTTTGGAATGCAATTCTTCACTTGCCCAAGATATAAGGTTTGTAATTTGCTGATTCATGATGTAGACTTTAGGATGTTAGTTTTGCTATGCCTTTGCTGAAGTTGAGTAAATCAACATAACTGCTGATTCATTGGTGATTTTGCACGATATAGACTATTGGATGTTTATTTTGATATGCCTTTGTTGAAGTTGGCTATATTGTAGATAATAGTCAAATTGTTGAGTTGATAACATTTTAGCCAAATCGTTGATGCTGATGCTTCATGAATAGCTTTAAAAACTCAAGATAATAGTCAAATGTTCAGGAACTGATTTTGGTTATTGTTATGAAGTCAAGTTTCTTACTTTTGTGAATAGCTTTAAAAACTCAAGCTGCTGTGGTACATAGCATCAATGATGCAGAGGAAAAATGGAATTGGAGAACTATTGTTTGATTGTTATGAAGTCATGTTTCTTACTATTTATAATTGACTATGGATGACTATGGTTTTTGATTCCTCATGTTGAAGAACAAAGAGATAAGTCAAAGAACTATTAAATAATAGAGATTGAATGTTTTTTTAATAAATGCAGCAGAATTTTCCTTTCTTTCAGTTGCAATCTTGATGAGTGATTAGATATGTTTAATATGATCTTGCAGCCTGATAAGTGTTCATATTTTGAATGGATTGGTCCTCCTACGTGCGCGCGTGGCCGTGAAGTTGCGCGTAAGGTGACAGAAATTTTCAAAGCTGGAAGGTAAAATCAAAGAGATGGAAGATGAAATCAAAGAGTATAAGACAAATGAGAGGATGACCAAAGAGCTGGAAGATAATCTTACAGAGAAAGTTTCAAAGATGGAAGGTAAAATTAAAGAGCTGGAAGATGAAATCAAAGAGTATAAGACAAATGAGAGGATGACCAAAGAGCTGGAAGATAAAATCAAAGAGTTGAAGTGCAAAAGGAAGGAGAAAATTGTTGTACAAGTTTTGTTAGGTCTTTGTTTGCTTGTGGTTATAATTATTATAAAAAATGTATCCAATGTTAAATTTGACATTTCAGGTAACTATTTACCTTGAAATGTTGAGTTGTAATGTTATTTAGGAAGGTAATGTACTCAACTTTTGGCTATGATGTAGGGCAAACGAGCAACAACCTTTTCAAGACAAGGTGCAACTATAACAGTAGAAACTAGAATGCTTAAATGCATTTTTGGTTCTTCTAGCAGTGTAATATTTGTAGTTGGAAAGAAAGCAATAGTGAGCATTCACATTTTAATCAGTTTTTCTTTGTCAATATTTGTCAATATTCTGAGCAATAGAAAGCAATAGTGAGCATAATGGTCATTCACGTTTTAATCAATTGAAAGCAATATTTGTAATATTTTTTTGTAAATTAGTGGAAAAACCTAATTGCATACTAGCCAACATATTAAAAATTGGGACCTCACTAATGTCTACATGTATACCCATGTGACCTCTTGGCATAGATAGCATAAGTGAATAACAAAGAACTCACCCATGAGGCAGAAACTGGGACCTCACAGGCATTCTTTTCCTGTCAGACAAAGCACAATCCTATAACCCATAATCCATATATGTCACAAAGTTTTGTGTTCCTTCTTTTAGCCAAAATCGAGAAACTAATCTAATGTACAAGGACATAGCCAACACAACCATTTGGATTCATGCCATACTTACCTTGTGCTATATTGACTATTGCAATTACCTCAACAAAGTATACTATCTGGACATCAAATTCAAAAAATGTGCTCTCAAATTCAAATACTAATTCATACTGAACATCAAATCCATACTAATCCATATTGAACATAAATTAGAAAATCCTATTAGAAAACATCAAATCCATACTAATTCAAAATCCAAAAACCTGTGCACTATACATAAACTTTACACACATGTGCACCATACTAATTGAAAATCCAAAAACTTGTGCACTATACATAAACTTTACACACATGTGCACCATACTAATTGAAAATCCATACTAAAGTTTGACACTAAAATTTCATCTTATTCTTTTGTGGACTCTTGCTGCGAGTAAGAGGGCCAGATGATGCCAATGCCACACTTCTAGGTTGTAATTGAGGACGGTCTTGGTACAAACTGTGGAGCTTTCTTAAATTGACTCTTCCCCCGGCCTCTTGACTGTTGTAATGGGGCTGAGCTGGACTGGGACATGTCTTGTGATGCCCGAGGATGACTTGAATTACTTGGATACCAAGATGCCCTGCTAGACTGACTTGATTGACTTGAATGACTGGCTGCTGCAAGAGGCTGCCCATGATGATTTCTCTACATAATGAAGATAGTACCAAAATCAAAAAATGTTACTTGATAATGATGTTACCAGACATAAACACATCCAAACAGAAACACATCCAAACACATCTAAACAAAGACCTAAACTTATCACAATAGATATCAGTCACAAAAATGTTATCATATAGTTACTGTGCAATGTAGCTTAAGAACCTGAACTTATCACAATACTTACGCTGGAGGTTTGCTGAGCATTTGATTGGTTGGTCCCTGCATTAGCTGCTGCCACCTACAAAAAACAGAACAACAAAACAAATTACTAGACAAAAGTGCCAAAAAATATAAGTGAATGATAAAAAAACTCATAAATGTGGCATATACCTTTTGTCTAACTGCATTAGCTGCTGCTGCTGCCTCTGCCGCCTACAAAAAAACAGAACAACGAAACAAATTACTAGACAAAAGTGCCAAAAAATATAACTGAATGATAACAAAACACATAAATGTGGCATATACCTTCTGTCTAACTGCATTAGCTGCTGCTGCTGCCGTTGCCTCCTACAAAAAAACATAACAACAAAACAAATTACTAGACAAAAGTGTCAAAAAATATCAATGAATGATAACAAAACAAGTAAATGTGGCATATACCTTTTCACGCTTCATTCTCATCCTCCGTTGCCAAGCTGTTTCACTAGTGGTGGAAGATTTACAAGACCTTGAATTGTGCCCCACTTTGTGACACTTCCCACAATGGACAGGCTTGTATCTTCTAGTCACTTGATAATTATGTCTTGGCTCATTTGCAGCCTTCTTTCTCAATTTCTTGGGTCTGCCTGGAGGTCTATGTATCACTGGTGGCTGAATTGGGGGCAACTTATCTTCAATCCATTCAGTCTCACCAGGAATAGGCATGATTTGCTCGTCATATGTCTTCAAGTAGGCATCCTTGCCATAGCATTCATGCAGGTAATTCATAGGATCCCGGTGAGCCTCATAGATAGCAGTCACTGCGTGCTTACATGGAATGCCTGAAATGCTCCACATTTGACAAGTGCACGTTCTCTCATTCAAGTTCACAACATGATCTCCATCAGCACATATTATCGGATATATCAACCTACCGGATACTCTTGCAAAACAATTACTAGCATCTTTCTTGATCCTCTCTAATTTGTTTAAAATGTTAGGACAGTAAGGACCCCCAAATTTTGCCATCCCATTCCGTTTAATATAAAAGCGATTCATCAACTTTAGGCGAATCCACTCAAGCATAGAAATGATGGGCTTGTCCCTAGCCTCCGAGATGTAGTTGTTAAACGACTCACAGATATTGTTTGCTAAGTCGTCGCACAATGCCCTTGTGCTGAAGTGGGAGATACTCCATAACTTAGGATCAACCTTCAACAAGTCATCGTGAGCCTCATCACTGAGCTTCTTCATGTACTCCATTTTTTCTTTAAAAACATTGGGCGTTGTTGCAAAAGCACATGCCCACATAGCATCACGGAGTTCCTTGCCCCTATGCTTGGCCTTGAAGTTGGCGTACACATGCCGCATGCAAAATCTATGTTCGACGGAGGGATACAACTCATCGAGTACGTACTCTAGTCCCTACACACAACAATTGCAAATATCAATAAGAGTGATAAAAAACAATTCATAAGATAGCTAAAAATGACATTAAAATTACCTTTTGTCTGTCTGATACAAAGACAAACCCCATTTCCTTAGGATCACCCATATCTAAACTAAAGCACTCCATGAACCATGTCCATGATTCTTTGTTCTCCTGCTCCACCACGGCAAAGGCTATTGGGAACATGTTATCATTCCCATCCCTTCCAAGTGCTGCAATGAGTTGGCCACCAAATCTACCCTTCAAGTGGCAAGCATCTAAGCCAATAATTGGCCTACATCCAACAAGAAACCCAGTTTTTTGGGCAGCGAATCTGACATAAATTCGCTTAAACCGTGGGGGACCACCGTCTTTTGGTGTTTCACAGTGAATTTTGATACAACTCCCTTTGTTTTCTTGTCTTATAGTTTCAACCCAACTCCTCAGCTTGCTATATTGTTCAGCCTCAACCCCTTCGCGCTTATCCTTTGCCTTCCTCTTCGCTCTATAAACCTTCATCTTGGAGATGCAACTGAAATTTTCCTCCTCACTGAGTTCTTTACATTTACAACCTTCCATTCTGGATGATCTTCAAAATCCTCAGAGAACTTCTCGGCAATGTATGCTGCAGTGACGTGGCTATTATCGAATGTTCTACCACAACTACAAAGCGGGTTGAATGACTTGATTTGTAGGCTTATTGTTTGCTGGTTAATAGAGGCATATAGTCTCCATTTGCACTTCTCTCCCTTACACTTAGCACACATCTTCACGTTCTTGTTACTTATCCACTTCCAATCAATTCCATTTCTAACACAATACTCTGTGATGGCCTTCCTCAAAACTTGAGCATTTTTGAACTCCATACTGGCTTCCAACCTCGGATTGGCCATGTCAACCTCCTCATTAAATTGAGGAAACTTGAATTTGTGTTCCTCATCATCAGGTGCTTCTGGGCTCCCTATTTCTTCTCTGCCAACAGGCTCATTAAACTCTCCAAAGTCAACATCCTCAATATCTTCCTCAAAACCAAAGACAGCGGGAGCGGGAGCGAGAGTGGGAGCGGGAGTGGCAGCGGCAGCAAGAGTGGCAGTGGCATCAGCTGTGGATGTTGACTCAATAATAAATAGACTCTGCTGACCTGCATCTCCATCCCCATCAACATCTGCAAAGATATTTTCATCTTCGGCCCTCTCAAGATTTTGAGTAAGAAAAAGTGTGTGCTCATCCTCATCATCATTCGGCACCTCAATAACCTCTTCTTCTTCTTCTTCTTCATCTTGTGGCTCATCCTCATCATCCTCATAAGAAATTAGGGGCGTTTCAACAGACACCTCTTGATGGAGATTATGCCCTAGGGCCAATCATCCTATAGATATGTTTGGAACGTATCAATTAATTTATGGAGATAAATTAATGGTTATCATATTATTAGCATGTTTACTATGATAACAGTCCATGATTAATTATGAGATAGTTAATCTAAATTATCCTTGGTCGCTCATTCGAGTGGGAACTTGAATTGAACCAAGACCAGCCTGACCTCGGTGCATAGAGATGCATGCACTAGATGCTGGGACGAGAGTCATGGTGCAATTATGTAAGGAGTTACAAATTGCTGGACCGACCCAGAGAGTTCTGCATGAGTTCAGTCATTAGCTGGTCTCTCCTGTACAATCTGTCATGATGCCCTTAGACCTGAGGTCTTGACTATTCCGGCATTGCAGTTGTCAAACTTTGGCTTAGTCTAACGTTACTCGTAACAGGGTAGCCATAAGGGCTGAGTACGGGTTTGGTTGATTGTCGTGCTGAGGAATGTGGTTGGCCAAGATGGAATTTTGTCCCTCATAAAGTTGGGAGATATTTAACTGGGCCCCTTGATGAGTCTGTCCAAGGAATGTGTGGCCACACTGGATATTGGGACTTACTCAGGAAATCGAGAAAGTTGAGGTTTGGATTTTGGATGACTTTCCCATGCCTGATCCTTACCAAAATATCGTAGGACAAAAAGGGATCTGGACAAGATGGTACTAAGGTTAAGTCGTTTAGGGGTTAAACGATAACTCACGTGTTTTGGGTAGTCGTGATGGCTTGCTAGAGTCCGCTCTCGACTTGTAAGTCATGAGATGATTTACTGCCAACTTCACGTGGGGCCTGCTGGGTCACACACGAGCAGGAACCAGATGCCAAGCTGGGACACGAGTTAACCCTAATTCGTGGGTCACATTTGTGACACCGTTTAAGACATAACTAATTGTGGGACATGAAGTCTTGTCTTGAATAAATTATCTACAGATATATGATATTTAGATTTGTGAGACAAATATATATATATATATGATAATTGTTAAATAGATAATTGGATTAGGCTATTTACAATTATATTCCTATTTATAATATTAGGGGAATTATAAATTAAATAATATTCCTAAGAGTTAGGAAATTATTGATTTATTAAATTCACTAATATTAGGATAAAATAGGATGAGGTTGGCGCCTCATATTTACCTAGGATTTAATTAATAAAAATGTTTTATTAATTAAAGTCATGGCTTGAAATTTGAAATTCAAAAAGATTTGATCTAGATTTCAAATGGATGAATTAAATATATTAAAGTAATATTTTAATTCATGATTAATAGGGCAAGTCGAAAATTCCTAGTCTAATTGGATTTAAAATATTAATGTAATATTTTAATTCAATAAACTAGAGTTTGAGATTTGGTGAGATTGACTTAAAGATATTATGGTAATTCTTTAAATCAATATTTTTGAAAAATAACAAATTAGTTATAACTTCCTAAGAGTTAGTTAATTATTTTGATTTATTAAATTCCAACAAATTAAGGAGGGGAGATGGCGCATGGCTTGGGGTGATCTTGGAAGATTTGATCTTCCAAATTGATTCTCCAAGATTTCATTTTGATTCCAATTTTAATATTATGGTAATATTTTAAATTGGAAATCAAGTCATAAAATTTTGATATAAAGATATCATAATCTTATGGTTTGATAATTATATGATTTTAGGGTTTCCTAAATTATAATTATCAAAGTCCCCAAACCCTATAAATACAAGCCTAAAGTCGACTTTAGATAGAGACTTAGAAAAGAATTGGATTCTTTGATAAGTGAGATCACAAAAGGGTGAGAGCCTCATGCACATTAGAAAAGTCGACTTAGCCTACTTCTTCACAGAGGAAAATTCGATTTTGCCTTTGGTGAGGAGAGAGAGAGAAAATCGCAGCCTTGCTTTCCTAGAGAGAGAAGGTGGCGCACAATACTAAAGGGTTTAGTTTTGTGTGACAAGGTTGTGTGGGATCAAGAATAAGATTCTTGATCAAGGCGCCATACAGTTCTTGACAATTCAAGAAGAGTTCTTGAATTTAAAGAACACTGTAGATAAAGGTTCCGGATTCACTTGGAGAAGTGAAGGAGGCTAGCACCTAGGCATCTCCGAAACTGTTCGTGTGGATTACCGGAGGAGGAAGGACGCGTCACGTGGACTTCTAGGAAACGCCCCGTTCAACTAAACCGATTGAAACTCGTGAGGTATACCACTAACCAAAAGTTTTAAATTCAACTAGCGGATCCGTTCGGGAATTCTAGGACCTAGGCGTTTAAAAAAATTTAATTTACAGTTTTTGCTTCCGCTGCCTTAGGCGCCCTGAATTCCCAACACCTCTAACTCTGAATATCCGAATTCTTCATGAACTCCAACCCAATGATCAACGTCCCCATCAGTTTCCAATGTAAGGAACCCCTCGTTTGGATCCCGACTAGGACCTAACCCAAGCATACGTGAACCATAAGCGAAATCTAACCCTTTCTCCTTCCCTGCCTTTTTATACAGTGACTCCAACTCAAATTTACATATGTAGTCCTTGTCATACTTGGGCTCATTAAGAGTATATCCACCTTCATAATATGAGGTTTCTCCTACCACAAGTCTTCCACCATATTGTATAATGATATCAAAATGGCTATTTGACATCTGTACAAAAAGAAAATACACATTAGTCATATTATTTTAGTACAACACATACACATGTGACAGTAGTATCTAAATAATAGAAAAACACTTCAGTAAGTAGGAACATATAAAACTGTTCAAAATAATTTTTAAACCAAGATTATACATAAATAACTAACAAGAACAATGATGGAAAGATGTGCACTAACTCTTCTCAGTTCTCACTGTATAGTAGACTAATACAGAATTACATATATAGTATATATATTGGGATAACAGATGCAAGATGTTCAAAAACGAGAAAAAGAAGAAAGAAATCAGAGTTCAGTTACCGCATATCATGATTCATGAATGAAGACTTCTTAAGCATATAATTTCATACAATACGACAACAATCAAAGTCTTTTCATATAATTTCATACAAAGAACACAAAAAATCTGAAGAAAGAAATTTGTATGGTTTGGGCTAGTTATGTATATTTCTTGATTATCTAGGATTACACTTGACCCACAATCGAAAAAAAAATGCACTTTATACACTCGAAATTAGGGATTAGGGTTCATTTTATCTAGGATTATCGAGGATCACACTTGACCCACAGCCGATACATGTGATATTTAGCAATTTCAAATAAAAAAAAACAGTAATCGTGCTCACCTTATACACTTGAAATGATGATTGGAAAGGAGAAACAAACAGACCACGAGCGATTGACAGTCGATTTTCTGCAATTAGGGATTAGGGTTTGTGACTTTGTGCAATTAGGGCTAACGGTTCGCGAGATTCTGCAATTAGAAAATAGGGTTCGCAATTGGTGTGGAAGGTTAATGAAAATGGTGACCGATAGAGTGAACAGTGAAGGTGAAATCGCGGAGAGAGAGAATGAAGGTGAAGAATGAAGATGAGTTCGTCCGAGAGAGAGACTGAAGGTGAAGAATGAAGGTAAAATTAAGGTTTGGGTGTTCGTGCGAGAGAGAATGAAGGGGAAGAATGAGAATGAAGGTGAAAAATGAGATTGTTAGGCAAATCAAGGTTTGGGTGTCACGTGATAATCACGTGCACTGTTAGTTTTGACAGTCAAAACCACCTAGACCCTATTTTGCAAACGGAGTTAACCTCAGGCCCCAATTTGAAACTTTTCAAACCACATGTACCCTATCTGAAACAGGGCCAAACCACAGGACCCTATTTTGTAATTTACCCTTTAATATAATTAAACAAAATCTATAAAAGAAAAAAAAAAGAATAATAACAAATGAACTTGTGTTTAGTTGTAAAAAATTAAGAGTGTTTTGATATATTTAATTAATATTTATCTATTGAAGAAATGAATTTAAAGTCGTCAAAACGAGCTCAATTCGATGGGTTGACTCGTATAATTTATGAAATTGGTTAGTTAGGTTGATGAAATCTCAACCCATAATAAATTATATATACCTCGCGTGGGTTGACTCACCTAATTCGAAACCTCGTGGTGAGTTAACTCGGTGAGTTGGTGAGCCAATCCACCTTATTTTAAAATAAATCAAAAAAAATATTTGATTTGCCTTAATTTTAATTTTCAATATTGAGTGATGCATTGATACAAAAAATGAAAAAAAAAATAATGACTAGTGAATTAAGTGAGCTAACCTGACTCACCAATTTGGTAAATCTTGGCTCACCAAAGATTTTGACTCGAGTGAACTACAACCCGTGGTGAGTTAGTTAGAATGAGTCAGATTGATTCGTTTTGACAATTCTACTTATAAAGAATTGACGGTAAAAAAAAAAGTTAAAGTTATAATATCCTTCAAATCCTCACATGTCGAACAGACCAATTAGTTAGGTTGCAAAGAAAGTTACTTTAGAGTACAGTATTACCTAATTGCAATAATACAACATATAAACTAAAATAGGGGACAAAGATGAGGTATTAAACAGTTTTGGTAAAACAGTCAACAAGATTTAAGGAATTTGGTTTATCTTTAATGAGATGTTCAATACAATCATTTTTTTCCATAGAAAAAAAAATACAAGTTTCTTTTTTAAAGGGAGATATATATATATATATATATAGTACATATATGGTGCACACTCTTTATACCTGTCATGTTTATTTCTACTGGTGCTTTTGTTTGCCAATTATATTAGAGTCCACGATAATTTCTCTTCGCATGTGCATGAAAGGTCCAAAGTATTCATTTTTGTGCAAGATGTGGAACTCTTAAGAAAGTCGATGCTGGCTTTTCAAAAGCACAATGGAATTGATCGATATGATGGTTTTATTTAATAGAGATTCACATTTTCTAGTAGAGTTTTAGTAATATTTGGGGAAATTATAGTATAATACACTGTTAAACATCTATTTAGCTCCGTTGTGGTTTGGTTTAAAAATCAATCTAGCTGTTTACCAAAAAAAAAAATCAATCTAGCTAATTTTACGATGGTTATTACCCAAATTAATTATACCGTTGCAAAACCAAATGAATGAATATTCGCTACGATATTAGAATAACTATTGCTAAGGCATGGAATTATAATAATAGTTGTTTTAATCATCGTTAAACAATCCTTACATGTCCAATTAACTAATTATCTTAATATATATGTAGTGACAATAAATTGCAATTTCCCTTCTCACATGAATGCAGAATAGTTTTCCCAAGTTCAATAACTGGAATTGAATATTTAAATTAGCTAGTAATGTCCGATAAAAACACATTGCTGGTAATTAATTAAAGTTGTAATAATCAATTAACTCAAAAGGCTTTTGAAGCAATGTGTGGCCAAACCAACTCATTCAGAGAGCAATGTCCTACATATATGCGTGTAAGGTAACAGGTTACTTTAATTTCTTGCTTTTAAAGCAACAATTTCTCTAAAACCGCTACCAAAAATAAATACCATTGTTGCTACATTATATATTGTATTCTCCTCATCAGGCCACTATATATATATATCCATTTCCGATCCATTGACATGTCCTTATCTTTTTATAGTGAAAGTGCCAATATACATATATTTTGATTCATTGATTTTGTTCCTTTAATTTACTAATTTAAAATAAATTATATAAAGTTGGTTATTTATTTGCTGTAAAATATTTTTTTAATAAAAGAAATTTAGTTATATTGTATATTTGTATCTCTTTTGAATGAATATTGATATGGGCTGTCAACTATCGTTACGTATGAGATTTTCATGGGTGAATTTTATAGTAAAAATATAAGAAACCTCAATTAAATAAGTTTCGTCCTTCCTAAATTATGTATGGTTTAAGTTTTAATAAAAACAATCACTTGAACATTCAAATGCGTAATTGAAGACAATTTTTGGTTAAATTATACTCTCAATATATAATATTAAGGTAACAATTTTAAATTGGTCATAAATGTTTCATTTATTTTAAAGGTCAAAGGGTTATTTTGATCCTAAATGTATGTTATAATGTTCATTTTGATTCTTTATGTTTCAAAATGTTTAAATTGGTCCTAAATGTTGGCAAATTATTGAATTTGATCATATTTCTCTTGTCTCTCATTTCAAGTTCAAAAGACTTGTTAAGAGTGACTCGTAACTCTGAATTTATCACATTCGTTGAACTTGAAACGACAGAGATATGATCAATTTTGCTTGTTTGATCGTGAAACGAACGATTTACTTTTAGGACCGATTTGACCTCGTTTGTTGATGGTCCCAACTGAATAGAGAAAGTAATTTTTAAGAACAATACGTATTTCTAAATTCGTCACATTCGAATTTGAAACGAGATAAATGTAACTAAATTCAATAGTTTGGAACCAAAAGGAAATATTTTTCCAGTATTTAGGACCAATTTGATCATTTTGAAACATAAAGGACTAAAATGAACACTAGGGCATCCATTTAGGACCAAAATGACTCTTTAACCTATTTTAAATTGATCATACATGTTTTCATAATTTATCAAGTTGGTCCCAAATTACTAAATGTGTTCATATATATTTTGTTTCAAGTTCGAATGTGATGAATCCAAAATTACAAGTTATTTTTTACAAGCATTTTCTCTATCCAGTATGAGCTGTTAACAAACAAGATCAAATCAGGTCTCAAAAGTGAGTTGCTCATTTTATGATTAAATAAACAAAGTTGTTCATATATCTTTCATTTCAAATCCAAATTATATTATTCGAAACTATTTGTTAACCGTTGAAAAGTTATTTCTTTACCTAATTTAGACTGTTAACAAATTAAGTCAAAGAGCATCTCGAAACTATATTAGGGACTAAAAAATGAAAAACTGTGAGTATTGTGGTGTGTGAATTAATTAATGCCTCGTTATTTTCTATTTCTCCAATTGAAAATTATTTCTTTTTTTTTTTTATGATATTTATAGTTTGTGAGAGAAAATACTACTCCATAAGAGATCGAGTTACTTGATTTATTTTGAAGATCTATGTTTATCTATATTTATACTTAGACCGGTCATGGGCCTAAGTAGTCCATGGATTAATTGGCCCAAGTCTATAATTAATTACTCATCAAATAAAAATGAGACCTATCCAATAACTACTCGAGCCTATTAACTGGTCCACTTAATATCTAGATACTACCCAACAAACTTAAAGTTTGTTAAAACTCGATACTAACTAAGCTGAATTTTTTCGACCGAGCCGGCTCGAGCCGAATTTTTTCGAACGGGCCGAGTTGAATTTTTCTGACCGACCCGGCCTGAGCCAAATTTTTCAAATCGGGCCGCCCCGAGTCCAATTTTTTCGACCGGGCCGGCCCCAGTCGAATTTTTTTGCACGGGTCAGCCCGAACCAAATTTTTTCGATCGGGACGGCCCAAGTCGAATATTTTCGATCGTGTCGGCCCGAGCCGTATTTTTTCGGCCGGGCTGGCCGAGCCAAAGTTTTCAGAAAAAAAAAAATTGAGAATCAAAAGAAACAAAGATTAGTTTGAGGACCAAAATAGTCCCATTATTTGAGGACCAAAACAGAACAAAAAATAACTTGAGGACCAAAATGAAACTAACCTCATAGTTTGAAGACCATAATGACTATTATTTAAGTTTAAAATTGTTACAAAAAAAAATTTGGGCTACCCAAGCCCAAGCCCATGAGCAGGTTTAATCTATACTATATTATATGTATGAGGGTGTTTTTGGTCGGTCAAAAATAATTAAAATAAAAAATAAAAAAATAAAAAATAAATATATGGAACTTGATAATTGGCTAACTGTATAGATAATAGAGGAGAGAAAGTAGTAGATGAGATTTAAGAAAGTGAAAATTTATTATTTGATCTTTTAACTTTCACACTTCTAACGATTAGTCCTTGAATAATAGAAATATACTATTTAATGACTGAATAACTACAAATTTCAAATCAAATGTTACATAATCTTATTTTCTTTTTTTCTTTTTTTCTTTTTTCGCTACCTATTTGTTATATATCTTTTAATACATATGCTTTTCCTAGACAACTTCGGAAATTAGGAAATTCAATAATTGACATTTAATTTCCATCACTAATGGCTACCATCCTAGCTAGTAGCAAAATTAAAGACATGTGTACAACGCCCATAAATTTGAAAGCACGAGAGCCATTGGTCATTTTGTATGGCGTGTTTAATATAAGGACAGATTTTTCATTTTCAAGAAAGTGAAATTTATGAATGAGATCCTAAAAATATTATATAAAATTTCCAATATTTCTTTCCTTAAATTTCTTACAAAAATAGAGAAAATTTGTTTCTAGTCGTCTTTAAATTTGTCACAAAATTATAATTTAGCATTTAGATGTTAAAAATATACTTTTTGGTCTCTAATTTATTTTCTACAAATATCAACTATTTAATATTTATATAAATCATTACAAAAATTAAATAGTTTACTTCTATAAATATTTTAATATTTTCAATATCTTTAAAGTAAGTTTACTGGAGAAAAATTCGTAGCCAATACTTTTTTCAAAGTAGACAAAAACACTAAAGTCTAAGACCTTGTTTAATCTCACTGATTAAACGAGTCGGCTTATACCCAGTTTCTTTAATCTCAAGGGACAAACCGACCACGTTTGGATATTATAATCCAAGCTTGTTTATTACCTAAGGAGTTACATTCTTAACACAAAAGTAAAGTCTAAACATTGTATTCTATTATTTGTAATTTGTAATACTCATCCTAATTTTACGAGATTGTAAAGAGTTAAACTTTTAATGGAGTGGAATGGATAAATTTGAAGAAATGAATGGTACACGCGCGTTTGATACGACCGTATTCGTATGAATCTATGCGGTCAAATCAATCCTCAGAGCGAAGCATTAAGGATTTAAGAATTAAGACCATCCATTTTATAGGATATCACATTTGGTCAAATCAATTTTTATTCTACTAATCCCATCATCATCTAAATATTCAAAGAGCCACAAACACATGAAGTCACTACATCACTAGTTACATCCCTAATGCTAACATCCAAAATAACGAATCTCACACACACCATAACATAAGGTCTTGCAAGTTGTTACTTTTGTTTTCACCGCGGTAAATTAAAATCAAAATTAAAGTAGACGTTTCCATTTCCATTTTCCAGTCCACTCACTGCTTCTTCTTTTTCTTCTCCACTTTTTTTCGTTTCTCTCCTCGTGATATCTCTCTCTCTTATGGCATTTTCCCTCTGCAAATCTGCTTCTTCTGTTTAATTGTTATTATCAATGGGAGTGGTTTTTCTTCCCTTGGTTTCTTTGCTTCTTCTTCTGCTACTGAGTTTCCGAGTCGACTCGGACCTGACTCAGGACAAGCAAGCCCTTCTCGCTTTCATTTCTTCAACTCCTCACGCCAATCGTCTCCAATGGAACGCCACCGTCTCCGCCTGCGACTGGGTCGGAGTCCAATGCGACGATTCTCGTTCCTTCGTTTACTCTCTCCGTCTTCCCGGCGTCGGACTCGTCGGCCGGATTCCGGCCAACTCCATCGGCCGTCTCTCCCGCCTCCGAGTTCTCAGTCTCCGCTCCAACGGACTCTCCGGCGAGATCCCCTCCGATTTCTCCAACTTGACTTTACTCCGGAGTCTCTACCTCCAGGATAACCAGTTCTCCGGCGAGTTTCCCGCCACGGTGGTGACTCAGCTGACTCGCTTGACTCGTCTGGATCTTTCGTCCAACAACTTCACCGGCTCAATCCCTTTCTCAATCAACAATCTCACCCGCTTGACTCGTCTTTTCTTACAAAACAACAATTTCTCCGGCAGTCTCCCAAGCATTACTGCCAAATTGGTTAGTTTCAACGTCTCCTATAACAACCTCAACGGTTCCATCCCCGAAACCCTAACGAAATTTCCCGCCTCCTCATTCGCCGGAAACCTCGCCCTCTGTGGATCCCCATTGCCACCGTGCACCTCATTCTTCCCATCGCCGGCGCCGGCCTCCGTCGTACCTTCAACTCCAGCCCAATCCAAAAAGTCTAACAATCTCTCCACAGCTGCCATTGTCGGAATCGTAGTCGGCTCCGTCGTGTTTCTGTTTTTCCTCTTGTTCCTCCTCTTGCTCTGCCTCCGTGGAAGAAGCCGGGAGGCGCCGAAGCCGTCCAAGACGGCTGAGGCGCGCGCGGCGGAGGCGGGGACGTCGTCGACGTCGAAGGGAGATGTGACGGGAGGGTCGATGGAGGGTGAGAGGAATAAGCTGGTGTTCTTGGAGGGAGGGATTCACAGTTTTGATTTGGAGGATTTGTTGAGAGCTTCTGCAGAAGTTTTGGGGAAGGGAAGTGTGGGGACTTCGTATAAGGCTGTGTTGGAAGAAGGGACGACGGTGGTGGTGAAGAGATTGAAGGATGTGGTGGTGACCAAGAAGGAATTCGAGACGCAAATGGAGGGTTTAGGGAAGATTAAGCATGAGAATGTGGTTCCTCTCAGAGCATTTTATTACTCCAAGGATGAGAAATTGCTTGTTTATGATTACATGCCTGCTGGTAGCTTGTCTGCTCTGCTTCATGGTAACAACATCTACCTATCTCTAATCTTCTGCGTATATTTTTTTTTGTTCTTCATTTTATCTGATAATTAACTACTCGATCAATTCTCTATGATTAGCTCGTGTTTTTTTAAAAGTAGTTTAATAGTAACACTATTAATGAATCGTTCGCTATTTAGTTTAAAAGTAGTTTAATAGTATTGTACAGTATTTGACTATATGGCTATAGGGTAGTTGGTATGTAAGGTAGTGAATTGAAGCAGCGTGGAGTGCGGTGTTTCCTCTTTCAATACATGCTTGAGAAACAAACATTCTCAATGTCAATGGGGTGTCTTTTCCTTTCCTTTTACCATTTTTATTATTCATCAGAGAAGCAATAGGATACTGTTATTAGTTATTACTACCCGCTCCTAATTTACCATCGCCGACATCATTCCTTGCCTGGCCTCCTATGCAAATTTAAAAAGCAAAAAGAAAAAGACTATTATATACCGCTTTAAGAAAAACAAGATGATTTGGGGGTAGAACCCTATGATTGAGGATATTTATACTTTGCATTGACTTGACTGATGAGTAGTATAACTAAATATATATATTATTGTGGTAACAGGGAGCAGAGGGTCAGGGAGGACGCCACTAGAGTGGGATAACCGGATGAGAATAGCATTAGGAGCAGCAAGAGGGCTGGCCCACCTACACGTGTCAGGAAAAGTGGTCCACGGCAACATAAAATCATCCAACATCCTCCTGCGAGGATCCGAGCACGTGGCATGGGTTTCGGACTTCGGGTTAAACCCGTTATTCGGAAACGCAAACCAGCCAAACCGGGTGGCGGGTTACCGGGCACCGGAGGTAGTGGAAAGCCGAAAGGTAACATTGAAATCCGACGTGTACAGCTTCGGAGTGTTAGTTCTGGAGCTATTAACCGGGAAGGCACCGAACCAAGCGTCGCTTGGAGAGGAAGGGATAGACTTACCACGGTGGGTGCAGTCGGTGGTTCGAGAAGAATGGACGGCGGAGGTGTTCGACGCGGAGTTGAGTGGGCATTTGAATATAGAGGAAGAGATGGTTCAAGTGTTGCAAATAGGGATGGCTTGTGTTTCGGTGGTTCCAGAACAGAGGCCTACGATGCAAGAAGTGGTTCGGATGATGGAGGATATGAACCGAAGCGAGACGGAGGATCGGATGGTCATGAAGAGTGAAGAAGACCTTAACGGATCCCAAAAAGGGAAAGGACAAACGTAGGGGAGGGGACCACGTGAATTGAAAGGAATCGGACTCTCAACACTCATTGGCTAGGCTGTGTGGTCCAATGAATGAAGGAAGGTGTATTCTTGTATTATTCTACTTCCAATTTTTATTTTATTTATTTTAAAAATTCTTTTTTGATTAAACTTGGGATGACTTTTATTTTATATATTTGTTTTTGTTTGGAGTTAGAATTGTGGGTGAGTGAGTTGCACGTACGTTGTTGTCCTTGGGTGAAATTTGACCCATATTAATCATGAATTTTTAGTTGACATTTACTCTAGAATGTTTTTTATAATTAATGTCAAAACACCCACCATGAATATAAATATAAATTAGGAATTTAGAAGCTTAGCTTGAGAGTTGAGTCCAGTAGAAGAACAAGAAGCAGGCTCCAATAAATGATTGAAGAACAGAGTGTATCCCATTAGGATTTAGGAAGTAAAGTAACAACATTATTAAAAAAAGTGTGATGAGTGTGTTGGAGATAGCGCACGCGTTGGTTATATTAAAAGAGAGGGGAGAGGGGGAAGAATGCCACGTGGAGTAGTAGTGCGAGAGAAGAAAGGAAAGGAAGTGGATGACAGGGAGAGTGAGACTACTCACTCCATCTTCGTCTGCTTGTAAAAATAATTCCAGGATCTAGATCCTAGAAACGTCTGTCTAATCCACACTCTCCATCCTTCACTTCATATTTGATATTTCAGTCTCATACAAGAAAAAGAAGGATTTGTTCGTTAACTAACTGAAGAAATCTATCTATCTATCTATCTTAAAGATGAGTAACTACTAGCTAGCTATGAATTCAAGTGGAGGGATTGGAGTAACAAAGAATTTCAGGGCCAAATTACGTTTCGGAGAAGCATCTTGATGAATGGTGATGTATGTGATCGAGTCCAACTAATTACAAAGCGACGTCGTCTTGCTTTTCTCTCTCTTTCTAACTTGTTGCTTGCTAGTTGCTAGTTTATGTTAGGAAATAGGAACTTAGGACAGACTATAGACTCTAGAGAGAAGAGGGGATAAGGGAGGCACGTGGGTCTATGGAGAAATCACGTGTTGTTTTTTTTTTACTCTAAGGCCCGTTTGGATGCAAAGTTAATAAAGGAGAGGTAATAAAGAAGGATAAAGGAATGTGAGAGGTAATAAAGGAGAGGTAAAGGATTTGTGTTATAAAGGAGGTTTTTAGTAAATTGTGTTTGGGAAAATGAGAGATAAAGGAGGAATTATGATGTGAAATTATTTTAAAGGGTATGTAATGATTGTGGTGGGTTGAAATAATAGTATTGGTATTTTAAATTTGTATAGGGGTAAAAATGGTAAAAATAAAGGAGGATAAAGGAGTGTTGTTTTTTTGTTTGTTTTGGTGTTAGTAAAGTGGTATGAGTAATGATTGCCTCGAAATTTGTGCTAAAGGAGGAAGTTAATAAAGGAGATTTTTGGAGTGGTAAGGTAAAGGAGGATGGAGGTGTGAATGTGAGACCAAAATGTAATTTTTGAGTACTGAATTGTAAACTTTTAGGGACTAGATTATATATTTTTCCTGTTTACTGTCTTTTAATTTTATTTTAAAATTTTGATACTACAAAAAATATTACCTAT
>QANZ01025531.1:16467-35925 GCA_003254925.1 Chamaecrista fasciculata | reverse complement strand
AGAGAGAGAGAGAGAGAGAGAGGTGAGTAAAAAAATTGTAAGAAAAGATGAAGGAGAGAAAAAGTTGTAAGGGTAATAAAAAAATATTTTTATATGCAATTTACAAATATGCCCTTTGAATATTTTATTATTTTATAGTAAAAAGTAGGTAAGTTGAGTAGGGATATGTTAGTAATTTTAGAAGATAAGGAGAGATAAAGGAGAGATAAAAGAATGATAAAAGAGGAAAATAAAGGAGGTGGAGATAAAGGTAAAACAAACACCATTTGTTACTGTAGCTCTGGTAGTAAAGGAGTACTGGGAGATAAAGGAGGATAAAAGGGGATAAAGGAACCATACCTGAGCATCCAAACGCAGCCTAAATTGACGCTTCCCTTTGGCTGCGCCTCCCCTGTTTGTGTTTACACTTCACCAACCTCACTCCTTAATTCCACAAATTACTTACTATCTTCATTTTATTCCTCAAACATACTAATCAATCACTATTACTACTTGAAAACGATAAGTTATATTAATTCCACAGATTATTAGATTGCATACTAGTTTTAAAATTTGTAGCCAAAAATATAATTGACGAGGCTGGTGTACGTGGGCCATTCCTCTCCTTTGATAAACATAATTATAGCTGGCTCCAACACAGTTTCAAGACTGTGTTAAAAAGTTAACACTTAAAACGCATCAGTATCCAATGGTGGAGAGTTTTGTACATCTTCACTGCTCAACTTCTGTTTCGTAACTAACAACATTATTCACTTCATCATATCATGTATAAAATCAAAATCATAAATTAGATGATACATATATAGTGCTTTTTTTTTCTCCAATTTTGTCACTTTTTTTTAAAAAAAATCTTTACCGACAATAATGTTCCCTCCAAAGTGAAACAAAAGAAGGTTAATATGAATCTTGAACATGCAAGGGATACATGACGAGTTTGGATTATTTGAAATAAAGTGGTACTGAAATTTTATAAGCAAAACAACAGTGTCCATACTCATTTTTCCTAAGAAGATATTTCACAAAAATCTTACTTATATCAAAATTCATGATGTAGGATTGGAACATGACTCACCAGTAACGAGAATTGTCAGACGACTTGGGGAATTTTAAACCTTTTTTTTTTTTTTAAAAAAAAAGACTATTTGTAAAAACAAATTGTCTAAAAAGATATATTGATTTCATAATTTTTAGAAGTCAAAAAACATAAAATAAATTGTTAACTCCTATCTTTTAAAAATTAATTTATATATTTAATTACTTGTCAAAGAATCTTGTAACAATTCTTGGGAAATATTGGAAATCACTTTTTCATGGATGCTATGTACGGTAAGGTAGGGGGAAGAAAAGCCTATTAATTGTTGAAAGAAAGAAAGAAAGAAAGATGGTGAATGATGATGAGTTGCTTGATTATATATCATGAGTGGTGTGACATGTTAGAACTTAGAAAAGAAAAAGGCAAGCAAATATGAAAATGATAAGAGATAGTGGAAAAGCTGGGATGCAAGCAATATATATACATGAAATGTGTTTGGGGAGCGCTTTGGTCCCCATTTTATGTATGTATAATAATGTATTTGTGGTCCATAGGGGAAATAGACAAAAAGTATGCTCAATTATATATATACTGTTCTCATCGGCCTTCAAAAAGTGTAATATAACTAATAATCTATGCTATGGCCCTGAGGCCTGAACTAACCAAAAACCCATACTCATTTTATTAACAACATATTGGATTCATTGTTATAAACTCATAATAATATGTATCAATTGGGTATACTGAATTATATTCTAGGCATGGTTTCAAAGTTGAAATGCAATTTGAAACTCAAAGATGAGTTTCAAATGAGACCAAAATTTTTCTTTTGCTTTAGGTTGCTTTGTTAAGAGAGTAATAAATTTGCTGAATATTGCAAAAGCAAATTAAAGTTGGGAGATCCCATATTATTCCTCTGGCATTTTACTTCAATTTAAATTTAGATTTAGCAAATCATGAATATATACTCAGAATATTTATTTAGCAGAGACATTGTCTACTTTTCATACATACAATGCTTAATTAGCTGTAGCATATATGCTTCATTACAATTACAAGGAAATACAGTACAATGCTTGATTAAATTCTGATAAAAAACGCAATAATCAATAAGAATTCAACACCTCAAGATCCTTGATGACATAAACCTCAAGAGTTTCTGAAAAATACAACATGCAACAGAGAAACAAGAAGTACTGATCTGGTAATCAAGAAAGAAGCCTTTCATTGATTTTAGAACTAGAATTCTTGATCCACCTTCTCTTTAGGCATGGCTATGTAGCCAGGTTTCTTAAGCTTTCTCTGCCATTTTTGCTGCAAGAACACTATCAGTGCTAGAACAACAACCATAAATGCTACTACAACGTTTCCAGATTTAGGAAGCAATTCCAAATGACTCCTCTGGTATTCCTCAAAATCAAAGAAGGGCTCAGGAATTGGATCCCTTATGTAATCATAAGCATGCAAAAAGATCCTCAGTGCTGTAAAACCCATGTAATATAGTTTCCTCAGAGGTTTACCTTGGATTTTCCACAAAGTGTTGCAAATGATTTGAGGAAGCAAGAAGAAATCTTGAACCACTCCACCATATTCATCTATCTCCTGAAGCCATCTCGGAAGCTTTTGTTTATAGTTTTCAAGTTGAGGAATCATCATAACTATGGTGTGAGCAACAAGAAACCCACCAATATGAACAACTAGAGAAATGATGAAACCCCATTTTTCATTTGGAATGTTCATTCTCTGCTTCTGATTGTGGATTCTTTTCGTGGTACGAGATTTGTACACCTTTTGAGCAATCAATAATGTGTTTACAAGTGGACCTACCAAAAGTATCCTTGTTATAGAATCAATTAAAAGGATGTGTTCAAATTGATTCGGATAAAACATTTGGCCCCTCCTATCAGATGGAATCACCTTCCATTTGAAGAAAACATCATTGACATTACCAATTACCAATGGGATGCCATAGCCAAGAGCTTGGATGACAAGCATGACCAGAGACAAAGTTGCTTGATGACTTGGATCTTCAGTATTTGCTGTGGTATAATGAAACTGACTCCGACTGAAAAAAGAAGCCACTAGAAGCATGATAATCCGAAGAAATCCCTCGATAGTTTTTCGCAATATTAGGCTGTCCAACTTAGAATCTTTTAAAATTGGATATGTGACGTTGATTGGGCTAAAGTAGAGAGAATCTCCCACACTCCTTTTGCTGCTGATGAAAATCTTTGCTTGTGAGCTAAAAAGCCACGTTGCACTTGTGGGAGGATAATTGACCTTGATTTCAATCTCACAGTCTTTGTCCTTCTCAAGTTTTGTAGTATGATTTCTAGTCATACAATGCTTGCACCCAACAAGGTACATCTCCCCAATGAATGGATCATATACACCTTCAATGGATAAGTAGAGACTGATGAAGTTTCTCTCAATAACAATCAGATGCCCAGAAATCTCTATCCCTTTACTATTAACAAGTGAATGGAAGAGTACTTCTGAGTGTTGATGGTTCTGATCTGGTTGAGGAAAATATCGTCCGAAGAGTGGGCCTAAAGAGAAAACACTCATCTCAACATAAGTCTTTCTATTTCTGGCTTCAGAAGAAGCATATGGCACAGCAAAGACATCAAAGGTGAGATCATCTGATAGACAAGAGAGATTGGAGATGTGACCACCATTGTGTGAAGGGTATGAAAGGAGTGATTTCTTATAGATTCCCAAACTAGAAGGCTTAGAATTATTTTGAAAAGCAATGGCTTCCATAGTTTTTGTGTAAGTATAAGACCACCTTTTCATTCTCCTTACCATTACATCAGATGAAGGCTTGTATATTTTGTCTTCATACATTTCAAGCAAACGTGTAGGATATGCTGGCGTTTCAAAATGCACTGTAGGAAATAACTCATTGTCATTGAGGCTTGATATGGTCCCAAAGATGATACTTCTTTGATGAATGGAGAAAATAAGAGGAAGGTATAAGCAAATCCTTGAGTTGCATCTTTCTGATGTTTCACCATTAAGTCCAATGCAGCCAACCATGCAAACTTGCCCACTTGAAGATCTCCACATTCCCTCTACAGAAAGAGTCATTCCAGATATTCCTGTTCTCTCTCTCATTATATTTTCTTGTTTGTGAGATTTAATCAACCTAAATACAGCAGATACATTAGCAGATTTTACTTTGTCTTTATCTCTCTTCTCTTCTGATACAACCCTACACTCCATTACTGAAAATAATGGACAATACACACAAATTGGTGTCTCAACTGAACATGGAACACCAAACAGAACAGCCACAATACATGAAACCCTCACCAAAATACAGAACAACACAACACAGAAATTACAAGATGGATAGACAGCAACCCTTCACTCTTATATTAGAAAAAAAGACACTTACAAGGACTAAAACAACACAAACCTCACACAAACACTATCACAACAGCTGGACATTCAAGAGGCCAGCACTCTCCCTCATTACTTGGCTTTCGAGAGGCCAAGTTCTCTCCCAAACCTTTTCCTAATATTTTTCCCCCCTTTTCCACTAAGACAATTTACATATATATATTAGCCAACCCACACTAATTCCTCCACTCTCTCTCTCTCTCTCTCCTCTAGAAACCTTTGTCTTTTCTGCAATAGGCCCAACTTCTGCAGGTCCAGCCCTTTCCTTCTCTTCTTTACCTCTGATTTTGTATACTATAACTATATTATATACTATGGGTCCATCATCTTCACATGTGAAATCCTGAATAAGAAGTCTGAACTCATTAATATCCTTTGAGCAAGCCTTTGCCTCATTACCAACAACGAATGGACCTAGCTTATCCCCAGTACTACTTGTGTTGAAAGTCTCCCATTTTGGAGAAAACTTGAAAATGCCACTGGATGATAAGGAGCTTTGGAAAATATTACAAAATCCATCTTCGTCAAAATCTCTCCAGCCCCAAAATTATACTTATTTTGACGACTCAATCGCGAAGATATACGCACCAGATCAAAGAAAGTGACATTTGTTTTTCCACGCAAGCTTCTCATTTCTCCAATAATACCATCAGTGGCTAAACTAAAGAGTTTTGGATACTCAAGAATGAGCATGATTTGATCATCTTCTACGTGGGATGGATTTATTTCACAATCTTTACTGCATCCCCTTGTTTCAGATTCATCAACAAATTGATCTGAGATGGGTACTAAACCAGTCCCCAACATACACACCAAACGCTTGCCTCCATTCTCTTCAGATTCAACATACACACCTTTAAAGAACATGGTATGAATGGTACTCCCTGATCTTCTATGAATGTTAGGGGTCCTTTTTCTCATGATCATAGTTGGACATTCCATGACCTCTAGTTACGCCTATCGTCATTTTCCCACTTATGTTGATTGTTTTATTGGATTGGTAAAAAGGGTTGACATCTTCCACCCAGAAAGATACTAACTTTGCCATTGAGCAGGAATGTTTGATGTTGATGTCATCAAATGGAATGAGGGGTTTGGTTCCATAAGGGTCTCGGTACCAATCTCCATTCATAAAGGAAAGCTCTTGTTCCATTCTGCTAACCCTTACATCGTCATGATTTAACTCAGAGCCTAATGAGATAACATTGGCACATTGCTCTTCGATTTCAGCAAAACGGTTATTTTCAGCTTTAGAAGGACTCTCATGGGTTTCAAACTCTGGGTTAGATGAAGTAGTCAAGGGAAGATGAAAGATGAATAAAACCATGCAAAGAACCCAAAGATGATAAATTAAAGCCGGCAAGATCCTCATCACTTAATGGATTAAAGTCTTCTCCTTAGATTTTACTCTCCTGCAATAAAAGGTAATATCACTTAAGCATTGCCAAGTTTTTTATTTTTTTTCTGAAAGATATCTATCTATGAAAATATAAGCCTGGTATTATGCAAAGAAGATGAACATATCATTTCTATGGTAGTTGTTAAAGCTTTTAATCACCATATATCTAAATGTCACTATTAATATTTAGTCTATTGGTGGCTTATGACTTTATGTGTTGCTGGAAGGTTATCTGTAATATTTTTGGGTTTGTAGAAATATCTTACATTGTTCATTTTCTTCATTGGGAGATACAAGGCGATGCTAATCACATGTGGAACACTAAGGCTGAAAGTGTTAGGTTGGTTGCGGCTAAAACTGTGGGTATCTCACGAAGTGTTGGGCCTAAGGGAAAAGAATCATGATGGTGGGATGCAAGCATACAAGGTTCAGGTCAAGCGGAAATGTTTTAAAGAATGGCAAGCTACAAGAAATAGTGAAAGGTGGGAGAATTATAAGGCAACTAAGAAAGATGTTAAGAAGACAGTGGCTAAGGCAAGAAACCAAGCTTACGAAGGGTTTTATCAGGCTCTCGGGACTAAAGATGGAGAGAGAAGAGTCTTCAAACTTGCTAAGAGTAGAGAGCGTAAGACAAGAGATATCGATCAAGTGAAGTGCATCAAGGATGAGGAGGGTAAAATCTTGGTTAAGGATCATGACATTCAAGATAGATTGAAGGATTTTTTTCACAAACTCTTCAACGACGGTCAGACGACAAGTTACAATTCAGATGGAATAAGTAAGGAAGAGGACCTTAACTACAGCTTTTATCGCAGAATTCAAGAACAGGAAGTGGTACAAGCTCTGAGAAGGATGGATAATGGGAAAGCAGTTGGACCGGATAATCTACCAATTGAGGTGTGGAAAAGTTTAGGAGGCAAGGGGGTGAGCTGGTTGACCAAACTTTTCAATGTGATTTTGGGTTCCAAGAACATGCCGGATGAATGGAGGAAGAGTACCCTTATTCCTGTGTACAAAAACAAGGGAGATATTCAGAACTGCGGGAATTACAGGGGGATCAAACTCATGAGCCATACTATGAAATTTTGGGAGAAGGTTATTGAGAGGAGGCTGAGGACTGAGACACGTATTTCTGAAAATCAATTTGGTTTCATGCCTGGAAGGTCTACCACGGAAGCCATTTATTTACTGAGAAGATTGATGGAAAGATATCAGAGCGCTCATAAGGATCTTTACATGGTTTTCATCGATTTAGAAAAGGCTTATGATAGAGTACCAAGGGATATTTTGTGGAAGGCTTTGGAGAAGACAGGAGTTTGTGTGGCTTATATACGGGCAATTCAAGACATGTATAACGGGGTTACAACTTGTGTGAGAACACAGAGTGGAGCGACGAGGGATTTTCCTATTACCATAGGACTTCATCAAGGCTCCGCTCTGAGCCCATACCTCTTTAATGTGGTACTGGATGTACTCACTGAACATATGCAAGAGGCGGCACCAAGGTGCATGCTCTTTGCTAATGACATTGTCTTGGTAGGGGACTCCAAAGGCGAAGTCAATGCAACACTTGAAAGGTGGAGACAAGCTTTGCAGACTTATGGTTTTCGTATCAGTAGAAATAAGACAAAGTTTATGACGTGTAAGTTCAGTGGCAGAGAAGGGGATCCTACAGATATTGTGAAACTCGGTGATCATCAGTTACAAGAAGTTACAAGCTTTAAGTATTTGGGAACGGTTTTGCAAAGCAAAGGGGAAATAGAAGAGGATGTTAATCACAGGATTCAGGCAGGGTGGATGAAGTGGAGAAAGGCCTCAGGGGTTATCTGTGATAAAAAAGTGCCGCTTAAACTAAAAGGAAAATTTTACCGCACGGCAATAAGACCTGCTCTATTGTATAGTACTGAATGTTGGGCGATAAAAGGGCAACATGAGCAAAAATTCAACGTGACTGAGATGAGAATTCTTCGTTGGATGTGTGGTCATACTATTAAGGATAAGCTCAGGAATGAAGTCATCAGAGAGGAGGTTGGTGTGGCGCCTATCATTGAGAAATTGGTCGAAACACGCCTTAGGTGGTTTGGGCATGTGCAAAGAAGACCTTTAGAGGCCCCGGTACGCAGAGTTGATCAAATGGTAGAGTATCCTATAATCCGAGGAAGGAGAAGACCAAAGAAAACTATCCAAGAAACTATCCGAAACGATTTAGCTATCAATAACCTTACGGTTGACATGTGCAAGGATAGAACACGTTGGCGTCAGTTGATTCATATAGCCGACCCCACCTAGTGGGATAAGGCTTTGGTTGTTGTTGTTGTTCATTTTTTCCATTATCCATTATTTGTCTTTTTTTGTAATATTTGGTAACAAACATCAAAAGATACAAAGGTACGCCTGAAAGGCATTTTTATTTCAATGCTCATTGATTGATACAATAGAAGCAAGAAGGAAACCACATGCTTAACTTAAAGACAAGTTGTCAAGCTCTGACTTCAAAAGAAAATATATAAAAGTCTTAAATGAAAAAAGTGACAAGAAATTTTGACATTCAACGACTTCTAGGTTTAAGATAGTTCCAGCTTTGTTGGATATGAACTACAATAGCATGTACAATGATAATTGTTGGTGTTGCAATCATCCCATAAATAGAAGTGAAATCTGACTCCATTTGGTTGAATTCACCATCTTCTGAGTGTGGGTTCACAACAGGATCCCTTATACATTGGTAGAAAAATAGAACCAACCTCAGCAATGTAAGACCAATGTAGTATGTTTTCCTCAAAGGCTTAACTTGGGTCTGCCATAGTGAGTTCTCAAAAATTTGAGGAAGCAAAAAGAAATCTTGAAACAAAAGGATTTGACTCTGCATTGCTCTCATCAAGAGGACAGGCATAATCAAAGCATCCATGAACCTCAAGTCATTTCTAAATAATAAATCTATCACCTTGAGAACTAAAGGAATTAGAGCCCAGCCAGTGCGAATCTTCAAAAGTCTTTGGATCACATGCTTATTCTGTGGAATGCGTTTCGGCTTTTTAGATCCATAAGCATTCTCCTTGCATTTAGCTTCCGATGCCTTCTGATATATCCTTACAGTAAGTATTAATGCAGTTAGCACAAGAAACCTTGCTGAGAATTCAAGTACTTTCATCAAGAGTGGATAGTACTCATGAAGGTCATAAGGCCATTTCTTGTAAAATGCCGATTCCTTCGATTCAAAAAAGATCTCCGAATTCGCTACTAACTCTGCACTATAACCAAGTATCTGATCAGCAAGCATAACTAGAGATATATAAGGAATGAAATCTACATTCTTTCTCATGTGAAATAATTGGCTTGATATGACCCCAACTGCTACCAAGGAAATCAGAATCCTCAAAACCCCTTCAAAGAGTTTCCTGAAAGCCACATCATTTCGATGATTCTCATACGGAATCATGGAAGTCTTGAGGTTTATAGGCTTAAAATGGAGAAGGTCATCTTCACTCCTTCGACTAATAATGGTAATCTCAACTGATGGATTTTTTAGCCATCTCCCTCTTTCAGATGGGTATTGAACCTTAGCTTCCACAAGACAATCTAGGCCGAGATCAACACTAACTTTTCTGCAACCAATTAGATGCATATCACCAGCTAGTGGATCATACACCCCTTCCAAGAACAAAGGAGAAATATCTCTATAAAGATTTGTTCTAAATACTAATGAACTTTCTGTGAACTTGAGATGCATAGACACATTAAAGAGCTTTTGCTTTTCAACCCCTTCTTCTGGTGTCTGTGGTTGGGATTCAAATAGTCCAAATGATGGACCTATAGTAAGCACCACCATTCGAACATAAATCCTCGAGTTTTGATTTTTGGAAGATTGATGAAGACTTGCATATGCAGCAAAATTGAGATTATTGAGTAGAGTATTCAACTGAGCCTGTCCATCTTGCAGAGCTGGATTCTTCAAGAAAAATTGTTTGAGGAGAGAAAAAGCTTTCCCTGGTTGATTTCTCTTTCTAAGTGAATTGGCCAGTTCAATCTTTGAGTAATTATAATACAAGTAAAAAGTACTAGGCAAAGCCACACTTGAAAAGACAAACTTGGGGCGTAAAGTAGAATCAAATAGTAGTGGGAAGAGTGATTCTTCTTCATTTCTAGTACTGTATATACTTCCTAAGATGACACTCCTCTTTGTGATGGAGAAAACTCTCGGTAAGTACAACGATATTTGAAAGTTACATTCCTCTGGCCCTGAATCAACTATCCCAAGGCATCCAATCATATGAAGTTGTCCACAAGAGGAATTCCATGATCCTTCAGCAGACAAAGTTAGGTTTGAGAGAGATACACCAAGTCTTGTTGCATCTTCTGGTGTGGAAGTAGGAATCATCTTAATAACAGCAGATACTCTTGAATTTTTAGAGTTAGCATCAGTTTCCTTCTGGCATATAAGATCTTGCCAAACAAGCATAAGATCTTCTAGTTGGAAAAGACTTAATCTCTGGCGCTGGTGAGCATGTTTGTCATTGAACTTATGCTTTGGATAGATATTGAAAGGATGGTGTGTGACTTGATAAAGAAAATGGCAAAACTCAGAGCCACTGAAATTACTCATCTCATCTCCTCTTTGTTCTTCTTCTTCTTGGTGCAGATGTAGATCACAAGCTCTTGACTTCAACTCAGAACTAAACTCATATTTGGACCTGTAACTACTTAACTGAGAAGAAATATACACAATATCAAAATAATCTAAGCTTTTTGGTTCCTTTAGACTTCTCATTTCACCCCTTATAGCCCTTCTAGTCAAATTGAAGCTCATCGGGTACCGAAGAACCAGCAAAACTTGGTCATCTAGCACTTTGCCATTGGGTAAATCCCAATAACTTTGAAAAGTATCTGATATGGGTGAACTTGTATTTCCCAAAAGACACAGTAAACGCTCTCTTTCACTTTCTAAGTAAACCCCTTCAAAAGAGATTTTGAGGATAGAAGAGCCAGGTTTCAAATAGAAAGATGGGGTTGGGAGTATTGGAAACATTGAAGTATTTCTAGCTATTCCTATGGACAGTGTCCCTCCAACACTAACAGAATTTTCAAAGTGATGAACTGAATCAATGTCCTTCACTCGGAAGGTGACCAGTTTTAAGGGCTCAGTGTAGGGTACCCTACCCCATGGAAAGTCTCTCTCATCAAATGGCATCAAAGGAGACCCACCACTCTCTTGCTTCCAATTCCCATAATTAAAAGAAAGTTCTTTCCTTAGTTTATAATTTACAGTATCTTCAGGACTTAACTTAGATGATAAAGATATATATGGACTGCAATGTTTTTCAATTTCAGAAGCACTTATGTGCTTATTTTGAGAAGCAGAAAGAAGCACAAACAACTCTAACAGGACAAGTACAGGAATTAAGGATTTGGTCTTCATGTGTCTGGAAAATTCACTACTCCTATATATGAGACTGTCTATATTTTTGGGTTTTTTTTACTTTTGCAAGCTATATATATGAATTACAACAGAGGAACTCAGAAAATGGAGAATGATGAGAATTATGAATAAAAAGGCTTGATTTTCAGGGACTGACCTGGAAGACGATGATGATGATGATGAATTACAACAGAGGAATTGTTCTCTAAGGAGATGTAGTGCTTTGAAATTGTAGTGTGGCCAATGGAACTTAAAGGATAAGGCTGTGTTCACTTCAAAGTTGACCATAACTCTCTATAGTGTTTGAAATTGGAAACTTGGGACGCAAGAACATGTATCATATATTTTAAAAATAAATATTCTCTTTCTGAGATAATAATAAAAAAGATTCATAGTAATAATGGGATGTACATTTGACCAAAGCATGTGTTGTGTCCTTGAAGATCGATGAGTGCACATGAAGCATGAATCTTTCTAGGTTGGTGGCTTGAGGTTAATTGGTTAAGCAATTAGAAATTGTGAATGGAAAATCTGCAAATCATTTAGAACAATATTATTTTCTCATTTTGTTAATTAAAAAATTAAGATCGTTTAATTTAGTCAACTTTCCAACCATAACCTTGTTTTAGTTCCATTTTCCTCCATGATGGTTCCATGGCGTTTGGTGAAGCTATCATTAATTAATTATTGGCTTAAGTGCACTTTTGGTCCCAAACCTTCGCAAAAAGTTTCACCGTTAGTCCCCTGGTCACTTCCGTCCAATTTTCGCCGTTAAGTGTGACGTGGCAGTCTGACTGGGATGCTGACGTGGCAAAATCAAATGAGATGGAGTAAGTTAGGATCAATATGTAACATTTCATAACTTCTCTGGACTGAACGCATAATTAGGACCAAAACATTTCACTCTTCTCCTTCCTTCTCCATCTTCATTCGCCATACCCACCCACCCTGGTTCTTCCTTTACGGAATCCACAACATCACTTCCAAGAACAACCAGTCCTTCGCCTTCGACCCCATCTCCAATCGCTGGCTTCGCCTCCCCACTTTTTTGACTCTTCAACATCAATCCAACACCTCCTTCGTCGGCACCAATGGCTTCTTCTTCATCACCGCCCCCAAATTCTGCTACACTCAAACCCACTAGATAGATTCCAAGATCAAGGACACATCCCAATTCGAGCAATATATCTAGCAATTTCCAAACTAAAAACAGAGCATTACTATATGTATATCAATTGAAGCATGATATATATGCAGTAAAATCAGGTGTATATATAATGTCATCGGTTCAATCAAGTCCTTGTTACCGTATGGAGAACCCAGTGATAGAATCTCTGCTTCGGAATGGGCATCATAATAGATCAGGGGATCAGAAGCGAAGTAGCAGCGGAAAATTCTCGACGGGAGGATTATTGAAGATGTTCAAGCTTTTCCCGATGCTGACGTCAGGTTGCAAAATGGTGGCTCTTCTTGGAAGACCTAGAAAGCCGATGTTGAAGGACAATGCGACATCGGGGACGATTTTCGGGTACAGAAAAGGTAGGGTTAGTCTCGCGATTCAAGAGGATCCTCACTGTATGCCGATTTTCCTAATCGAGCTTCCGATGCATACGATTTCGTTGAACAAGGAGATGGCGTCGGAGATTGTGAGGATTGCGTTGGAGAGCGAGACGAAGACGCCGAAGAAGAAATTGATGGAGGAATTCGTGTGGGGGGTTTATTGCAATGGGAGAAAAGTAGGGTATTCGATTCGGAGGAAACAGATGAGCGAGGATGAGAAAGAAGAGTGAGAATGGAAAAAATATTTTGGTCCTAATTATGCGTTCAGTCCAGAGAAGTTATGAAATGTTACATATTGATCCTAACTTACTCCATCTCATTTGATTTTGCCACGTCAGCATCCCAGTCAGACTGCCACGTCACACTTAACGGCGAAAATTGGACGGAAGTGACCAGGGGACTAACGGTGAAACTTTTTGCGAAGGTTTGGGACCAAATCTGCAACAAAAATAGTTATGGGACCAAATTGAAACCTCAGTCATAGTATTGGGACCAAAAGTGCACTTAAGCCTTAATTATTTGTATATACTGCATTGATCCACATCTCTTTTAGTTATCAAAGTATTAAGGCCAAAGTGCGAATTTGGTCCTATAACTATGCTTAGCACTGTCAAAACGGGCTTAGGCCCGCGGGCCGGCCCGGCCCGCCCGCTAAATGGGCGGGCTTGGGCTTAAAAAATTTGGCCCGTTTAAAAACGGGCTTAAACGGTCCGGCCCGTTTAGCCCGTGGACTAAACGGTCCGGCCCGTTTAGGCCCGTTTACATTTTTTTAAAAAAATTTGCATGTAAAAATGTTTAGGCCCGCGGGCCGGCCCGGCCCGCCCGCTAAATGGGCGGGCTTGGGTTTAAAAAATTTGGCCCGTTTAAAAACGGGCCTAAACGGCCCGGCCCGTTTAGCCCGTGGCCCGTAACGGGCCGGGCCGGGCCGGCCCGTTTAACAGTGCTAACTATGCTACAGTTCCCAAATTTTTTTTATCTCGAATTTGGTCCTGTAACTTTGCTCTAGTTCCCAAAACAGTTCTATAACCTTTTTTGTCTCGTATTTGGTCCTGTATCTTTGCTCCAGGTCCCAAATCAGTCCTATATCTTTTTTTGTCTCAATTTTGGTCCCATATGTTTTGAAAACCTCCCGCCGTTAGTCCTCCATCTATTTTAAATTACAGTTTAGTCCTGAAAACTTCAAGTCCCTTTCACTTTAGTCCCTGACTATCAAAATGAAAATGAAAGAGCATCCCTGAAAATTCGCAAACCTTATATCTTGGTTCCTAATACATGAATTCTTCATGAAATGGAATGGAAATGCAAAAACAACACAAATTATAGCAAATGACAGAGGGACCAAAACTGAAAACGTAGAAAAATTAAAACCCACCGGAAAATGCCCTAAACTTGTCGAAAAACGTACGGAAATCGCCGAGAAACTCAAGAACTCATCCAAAAACCCCAATCCTCACTGAATTCTCACTCAAATAATCGCCCTCAAATTCTTTAAGAAAGAATTTTCGAAAATCCAAACTTTTGAGGAGGGAGGTGATAGAAGAAATGTAAGGGATTTCAGAACTTCTCTCTCGGAATCATCAAATGTAAGGGAATCTTCTATCACATCCCTCCTCAAAAGTGTGGATTTTCGAAAGTTCTTTCTTAAAGCATTTCAGGACGATTATTTGAGAGAGATTTCAGTAAGAATTGGGGTTTTGGATAAGTTTTTGATTTTCTCGGCGATTTCCGTACTGAAAACTACAAAGCTGGATTAGGATAAATCTAACCTTGAGTTCACAGTAGAAGGCAGCTTCCGGCCAGTGGGGGTCGTCGGAACCTGCAAACGAGAATGCACAGGGGGTTCCCTGCGATTCTTCTCCGATGCTTAAGTTAGTGAGAGAAAGCTGGAGAGTTTGAATATTTTTAGAGAGAGAGAGTCGTTACCTTAGAAAAGGTCCCCCCTTTTCCTTTTATCCTCCTTCCCTTTTGTCTCATGTTCGTACGAGGTCTCTCTCTGAGACGTCAGGGGTGTACTCGGGATGTGTGAGGAAAAGTGGGTTGGTGTAGGTTTCTGCTTTTGAGGTGACAGCTATCACTGCCAGGGTACGGTGGGATTTCCAACCTTCTCTCCTGGTTGTCAGTGATAGCCAGGAGTGCTTTTCATGGTTTGGTCTGCGCGCAGGGGGCGTTTTAGTCCTTTTGCGTGTCCTTCTTGTCCTGTCACGTGCTTTCACGGATCCTGGCATTTAATGCCAATATCTTGGCATTAAATGCTTGAGTGTGGGAGGGGGAACCTGCCTGGGTTGTCCCTCCGTCGGGTATCCTTTGTGTTCTTGGATAACAACTCCGAGGGGTCATTCCGAGGAGTGTATATCACTAGTCCCTCCGAAAGGTCCGAGGGGGAGTCCGCGCCATCGGATCCGAGGGGTGATCCCGAGGGGTGTATATCACTAGTCCCTCCGAAAGGTCCGAGGGGGAGTCCGCGCCGTCGGCTTCCGAGGGGTGTATGTCACTAGTCCCTCCGAAAGGTCCGAGGTGGAGTCCGCGCCGTCGGGATCCGAGGGGTGATCCCGGTTCCTGAACACCTTGGGTCTTCTGGACTTCTTTCCGTGGAAGATGATAAGTTTTTGGGTGACACGTGTCATGGGGAACGAGAAATGTGTGGAGGAGGTTCTTCGGTTTCCCCTGTCGCTGACGTAGGCAGCGTCTTTTCAACTGCCTTCTTGATTTTTGAATTTTGTACGGTCCTTTATAAACCGCCATTTCCCTCTTTTCCCCAATTTTTCGTTTCCCACGATTTCTTCAGAGAGAGAGAGAACCCAAGAGTTAGAGCTCGAGTCAGCTATTCCCAGCATTTAGAGAAAAACCCAAAATCCAGAACTCGAGTCAGCCATTACCAGCAACCATGGGGAAAAGTTTGAAGAAAATTTCGAATCGCAAGGGGGAGAGAGGCGGTGCTTCGTCGTCGATCCCTGGCGACGGAATTCCAGTCGCTCGTTATCTCGACCCAGTGACTGCTGAGAAGAGGGGGTACACTGTCACTGAGAGGAAAGATATGAAAACTGGTTGGGGGGGTCCCACCATGGAGCCCGACCTATGGTGGAGCATCCAGTCAAAGCTAATGCGCGCAGAGGCGGACGGCGCTGAGGCCCTGTGTCGTGCCCGGGGTGTAGTGGCCTGGGCGTCACCACAGGGACTGCCTTGTAACGTTCCAATCGACCCCAAGATCGTGTTGGAGAGGTCGAAGTTCGCGGATCCCGCCGAACTTGCAACCCTGAATGAGACGTTCTTCGCTCCGGGTACTCCGATGAGGAGGTTGGGGCATGTCGCCAGTCATATCAAGGAAGGCGTCGATGGATGGGGCAGCGAGAGATACAGTTTCGCGCACGAAGGGGGCTTCTTGTTCAACGAGTATGTCCTCCAAAATGTAGGGATACGGTTTCCCTTCTCGGACTTCGAGATGGAAGTCCTAAACTACATGAACTGCTCTCCTGCTCAACTGCATCCCAATTCCTGGCGGCTTCTCGCCATTCTCCAGAATGTGGCGGCGGAGCTGGAAGTGGAGCTGACCGTGAAGGTCCTATTCTGGGCATACCGGGTAGAGTGTAAAAATGGAGGGTGGGTGAGCCTCCATTGTATGAACAAGCCCAACCGGTNTAGCTTACCAATTAGATGACTATATAATTGACAATTGAAATATTTTAGGGACCAAAACATATGTTTTCTCTTTTATTTTAAACTTTAATTTAACTATTGACTAATATGGTTAAAACAATAGTTATTTAATATTTCACGTGTAATTTTTTTTTTTTCATAATGCTTGATTAATTAGTGGTACATATTTTGTTACTTTGAAAAATGATATTAACGTCAAGATTTGCAGAATTGAGATTTGAATATGTAATTAATGAATAATATTTTTTCAGATCTAGAAGTTCTAGACAATAAAAGTATAATAGTATAATAATAGAAGTTCTCGACAACAAAAGTATCTCTAGCAGCTTTATCATTCTGATGTACAATGACCAAAGAGCTAGAGCCCTAGTCCCAACAATCATTTGCAATTTTGCATGGTCCAAATTTAGAATTATTCAAACCAATTATGGTGAACTAGAGTTAACAGAAAATGTAGAAGAAAAGACAATGTAGTCATTCAGATAAGAAAATATATATGACTCACCCCTATAGACCTCATTCTAAATATTACAACAATCAGTCAATCATCACAAGAGACACACAATTTATTTTAGGTTCAAAGTATTTTACATTCTTTGGCAATTAAAGAAGTAGAAATTCTTACACATACTAGTCGTATAATAGAGAGAAAAATTGAACCTATGTCTCATCACCAAAATCATATATAAATTGAGAGAGAATTAAGAAGATGGTGTCTATGTTACGTGTTGCCATGAGGATGAAAGTGTAGTCCTGGATAGATGGCATTCAACCATTTAGTGACCATTTAGTGTATGTGTGTGGAAAGCTAATGAAAAGGATTAAATAACGAAGGGATGTGTCAGAAAATGTGATGAATATTGTTATGATCTCTCTCTAGATTCTCTCTCTTCTCTCTGATTCTATTTCTCTCTCTTTTTCTCTGGTTCTTCATTTTCTCTGAATGTGTTTTTCATTTTCGAACTTGATTGTGCACATTCTTATTGTATTGAAATGCTACTAGATGTACTGGTTTGTTATGGTATTAAAAGCGAAACTCTAGTCCAATCAGATTTCTCTTAGTCAAAATTCAAGAGATAACTAACTGTTGCATAAGAGAGACATTCGATTATAGCGACAACAGAGTAAGCAGAAAATTACTGTGCAAAATTGCAAATACTCGCAACAATTGGATAACATAAAAGTGAGAATCCATTCCATTGGTTCAAGTGAATCCAGAACCAAAATGCCATTGGTTCAAGTGATTCCGAAGGCTTCCAAATGGATTTGGGATTGCGCAAGCAAAGTCTCCATCAGAAAATAAATCGATCAAACAAACAAACAAACAAGAACTGAAACACAGCCAGAGAAAAAACGAACATAAGAAATTGCAGAGGCAAACAGCTTCTTACTACGAATAGAACAAGGAGCAAGCAAGGTTGAAAATCGAATTCAAATCGATACATAAAGTAAGCTTCAAGTTCGGAAACAATCAAATGAAAAAAACATAGTTTTAAGTTCTTAATCCTGCGAATACCAGACCAAAGCATTCATACAAGAGATGACCGACGCTTACCATCTGATATGGGTATATAAAGGCTAGCGTGGAACGAGTGATATGTATGTATTTCCATTCCACATTTTTAATGACCATTTTGCATTGTGTATATATATTGGCACATGATCGATAAGAAGCCATGGAAGCTATGGTATAAACTAGCTATAAAAGCCATGTTGGAGAATGGAGAATACATCAAACAAAAAGGATGTCGTTAAGTAGAGGACACTGAGAACAAGAGAATAGGAAGAATTTGCAAGCCTAGAGAGAGTGCAATGGTGGATTGAGGTTTTTCAAAGTAATCTTTTATATTTGGACGTTCTTGTTGTTGTTATTGTTCTTCTTGAATGATTTTGGCTTACATCATTTATTTTTCTTTTTTTATTTTTTAAAAATATAAAATCTAAACTTGAGAAATTAAGTAGGAGGGCTAATCTTTTTGTTAGTTTCATTGTGGTTATCGAATAAATTCCATTTTTAGTCTCTAGCACATTATTTTTATTATGTTTTAGTCTTTAAAATTTTCAATTTGTTCTATCATTACTTTATTATATTGTAATTTCATCTGATTTTTGTTATTTTAGTTGGATTAGATCTAAATGTTTTTTTTCTTTATGTGTCTATATGCTACTCAATATATCATATACTATAAGTATAAATAGTACGTTGAAATTTTATGGTTATGAGATCTAAGCTTGTGTGATATATAGTATTAGGCTTGCATAATTAGTATAGATCTCTGGAAGATGGCTGTCTCTAATTCTTTTAATTTTAGGCTATTTAGTATAACACCCCATATGTTATATACTCTTTAATTTAACTTTATCTCATTTCTTCAATGTGAAAATGTTAGTATCTTAAACACTTCCTTACTTTAGCTGACTTGCCTAATGATCCTAATCATATATATAATAGGCTTAAGTGCACTTTTGGTCCCATAACTATGACAAAGGTTTTATTTTGGTCCCATAACTTTTTTTGTTACAATTTTGGTCCCATAACTATGACAAAGGTTTCATTTTAGTACCATAACTTTTTTTGTTGCAATTTTGGTCACATAACTTCTCAAAAGGTTCCACTGTTAGTCCCTTGGTGAATTCCATCCATATTTAGCCATTAAGTATGACGTGGCATAGTAACTAGGATCATGATGTGGCAAAATAAGATGAAGTGGACTGAAATAGGAACTATATGCAACATATTAAAACTTATCTATACCCAACCACCATATATACAAAGAGTGGTACTGACAGGGACCAATCTGGTGGGGAAGAAGAGACTTCAAGCAGAAGGCACCGACGAAGTCGATGGGATCCTCAGCCAGAGTCGAACGCCCAAAGCGGCGGTGACGGCAAATCGGGAAGCGGAACAAGGAAGAGGAAGTCCCGTTGGGCTGACGAGGAAGAGGAAGTACCACTCTTTGTATATATTGTGGTTGGGTATAGATAAGTTTT
>QANZ01025531.1:0-15841 GCA_003254925.1 Chamaecrista fasciculata | reverse complement strand
AAAAACATGAAAAATTCGGTCGGATCAAATTAATTAACCTGCTCAAACCGACTTTTCTCTAAAATATCTTTAACCTATTTGAGAAACCTGACTTAACTAAACCCAATCAAATTATATACTCTTTAACTTCTTTATTATATAATGAGAGAGAGAAAGAAAGAGGACTCCAACATCATGTGTGTTGGTTTGCTCAAATGTTGATTGAGGTTATGGCACATTGACCCTTTTAATTTGTTTTGTGAGATAATATGAATGTTAGGTGGTGGGAGATAATCATCGCTATTATTGTCTATTAGTAGGCAAAATCTTAATAAAGATCCTGAAAACATATACATTATATATGTTTGTTGTTTCTTATCTTTACCTAATTTCTCTTTCACTAATTAATCCCTTTCAATAAGGCTTTATCTGTTTGGCTGCTTCTAATATAATGGAGATTAGTGGATAGGAAATTAGTGCATTCTTTTCATTGTTTTCACCTTTAGTTTCGTCCTTCCTCCATTAGATATATGTACACCATTACCATCCACTACATTAGTTGTTTTGATTGACACTGACAAATGCTAATATAGTAATTATCATAACCCAATTATTTAATCAAAACATCAATTCTTTTGAGTTTTTTATCATGATATGATCTGCTGGGTTTTGTGTAGGAATAATAACGATTAAAATGTTTACTTTTTGCGAATATTTATAAAATTTGTTTATTGGATTTGAATCTAAATTAAGATATTAAATGATTGGATTTGGATAAACAAAATTTTTTTGTTGCTCCTTAAAGTTTGAAACTATATCTATAGAAAGCAGTACCGGACCTAAGTCTTATATTGATCAAATAAATATAATTACCCAATATAACTATCTTTTTTAAAAATAATTCTGATTTTGGAGATTCAAAGACTGAACTGCTTTGAAGAATTGAATTAATTTTGTTATCTTCGAGTATGAAAAACACTTTTTTAATTTTAAAAAAAATTATATTACGTTATTCCTAAATTTTAGCCTAGCTTGCTACCTCTAATTATTTGTTAAAGTAACTTATTTTCAATAGTTTTTCAATAATAATATGAAGATGATAACCGGGTATTTGGTCATTCTAAGAGTATGTTTAGATTGAGAATTAAGGATGAAAAGGGAAGAGAGAGGGAGAAGTCCTCTTGTTTAGAAAGTTGATTATTGAAGTGAAAGATAATAACGGGTTCATTTTTAATCTTTCGTTTTCTTCATTTTTTCACAAATTTCAAATATCTTAAATTGAAATATTTTAGAGGATGAGCTAATTCTCAGATAAAGAAAAGAAATTACATTGCTCTCTCCTTTCCTTCTCTCTCTCTCCAATCTCTCTCTCCCTGCCCTCCAATTATCCAAACAACCCCTAAATGTCACCGCTCAAACTTACCGACTCACACACCTCTAGGCAAGGGTACGTAGAACCAAAATGTTTCAATGGGGTTGATTTTTTATTTATGCAATAATAAGCCACTTTCTTTTGGGATTGGATGCTTTACATTTTTTGTAGAGTTAGAGAGAGAAGAGAAGACAAAGAGAAAGAAAATTTGGGTTCGACGAAACAATAAATATGTAATTACATTTATATTTTCTCTTTCTCTCTCTTCTATTCTCTTCTTTTCTCTCTTGAACTCCATATAAAATTTAAAAACAATATTTAGAGTATCCAATTCCCTTCCTCTCATGTAATTATTACATATTATATATAATAAAGGGTAAATTACAATAAACTCGATCTCACTTTAGTTCTGTGTGGTTCAAGACGTCTCACTCTAGCTACCTATGGTTTGCACCATTAGCAATTAGGGAACTTATAGTCTTCTTCTGTCAATTTTAACATAAAATACTGACCTGCTGCAATCTTAGTATTGATTTCTAATGCATCTTAGCAGTCGATTTCTATTGCATTTTAGTCTTTGGTTTCTCTTGCATTTTAGGCGTCGATTTCCACTACGAGGTTAAAATCTCATTTTTTTTTTGTCCTCAAACTATGGGGTAAGTTTTATTTTGGTCATAAAAACTATTTTTTTTTTGTCCTCAAACTTTCACATTTATTCCGCTTTGGTCCCCAAAATGTGATTTTATCAGAATTTTCACTATTATATATTCTTAGTCATGAATTAGGAAAAAAAATCAACCACAAATTTATCTCCAAGTTGTGACTAAGAATGAAAATTTTATTCTTTTCTTTATCAACCCACTTATTATTACATATATAAGAAAGAAATGATTCATCTCAATTATTTAGGTTAGAAATAATTAATGGCATAAATCATATGAAATCACATTTTCGGGACAAAAACGGAACCAATGTGAAAGATTGTGCACCAAAATGAAACAGAAAATAGTTTTAGGACCAAAATGAAACTCATCTCATAGTTTGTGCAGCAAAATTTTACTTTTTAGTGTGTCACATGAGTGTCACGTTAACATTTTCCGTTAAAATTAATGAAAAAAATCACAAGAATTAAAGTACCCTAACTGTTAACGGTGTAAACCATAGTTACCCACATTGAGACATTTTGAACCACACAACACCAAAGTTAGATAAGGCTAAACCTATGTTTACTGTAATTTACCCTATAATAAATAAAATACTTTTTTTGGAAATACGATAAATAAAATATTTATAAGAGGTTTTATGAAGTAAATCAAATGTCAATAAATATAGAAAAATATATAATACTATAATAAAGTTAAATAATAGGGACCAATTTGAGAGAGTGTGATAATTATATATAGTAAATAAAATATTTTTCTAATGCAATAAATAAAACATTTATAAGAACTTCACGAGGTAAATCAAATAGTCAATAAATTTTAAAAATAAAAATATATAGTAAGATTAAATAAGAGGGACCAATTTGAAGAAAAATAAATAAAATGAGAGATTAAAAAGTGATTTTAATAAAAAGAAAATAAGAGATGTAAAGAAAAAATGGATAGTGGAAGAGCTCAATGATTGAATTTGCACATTTCATCCAAAATAAGCTATTAACCACTTAACCACAAGCTACATATGATTGAATATGTATGTATTGTATTGGTCAAAGGTTTATTTTGGTGGTTATAAATATATGTCCTAATGTTTATTTTGGTGAGGTACAGGATAACCTCACCCTACTCTCATTCTTGCCACAAAGACCCTAAGCTAACTTTACCATCAAAGGTTCATCAAGGAAAACCTCCCTATGATCCATTATTGCAAGTAACTCAAGCGCAAAGTATTCTTAAAGGAATAGACTAAGATCCCTTAGGACCTAACTTAATTCATTAGAAGATAAGATTTTTTTTTTAAATGTTTAAGTTTCAACTATTCTAGAATCTAACATTTATGTTCCAAAGAGATTGAAGATATGAATTAATTTTGTTAATCATATAACCCAACGTCCAAGTTTGAGTATATTTATTTTAAAATCTAAAAAGAAAAAATGTTACCTATTCTTTGTCCATAATCATTCCTAGTTTTGAGCCTAGCTACCTCCATTTATTTGTAAATGTAACTTATTTTCAAGAACTTTTCAATACAAATGTGTATATAAAAGTTTTGATATTTTGAAAAGTTGGAAGTTTCTATAGCATGACGACATAATTTGAACTAGAGGCTTTGCGTGCCCTAACGGGCACGCAAATATGTATGTAAAATAAATGAGGACTAAATCGTTAACTCAGTAAAATAGAAGGGATCAAATAATAATTTTCCTCTTATTATTAATTTTGTACTATAGTTTTAAAATGTGGACAACCAGAAAAGGGTGGAACCATATAATATAAGATATATTACAAAGATGCATGTGAATAATGGAGAAAATGTAGAGTATGAAAGAAACTAAGGAAAAGTAGAAAATTAAAGAGAAAACTTATTTTCATTCTATGATTATCTCAAAATTATAATTTAATTTTTAAATATTGAAATATAATTTTTAGTTTTTATTTTTTATATAAATATATTTNAAATTTTTTCTTTTCTTAATAATGAGAGAGTTTTTTGTGTTCAAAAATTTACTCTCTTTTTCACATTTACAGCTATAACTCATAACACATGGCAGGTATGATGATGATGACTATTTAAAAAACATTGCAAGATGTGTTGCTTTATAGATTTCATTTATAGCAATATTTTTTCTATTTAAATATTGTACTTATTGATTTAAGTTGTAGAACTTCTTATTTTCAAGTAAGAGCACAAAGCTGTGTGTTGCCTTTTATTTACATGTTTTATTCTCTTAGGCTCTTAGCAGAAGAACAAACTTGTTATTTATTTAATGTTCCAAGTGTCTTTGTTATACCATGCCAAAAAAAAAAGTGTCCTTATTATATGTCTAATGTATTAGACTTTTGAGCCTTTTTCATCAATGAAGTAATTTTTTAACAAAAAAAAATAATTTTTATTTTTTATATATTTAATTTAGACTAAATTTGTGTATTGTATATTTTTTAACATGTATATATTGATTAAAAAAGTTATTATATATATTATATATATACATAAAAAAGTTGAATTTAGTATTTTTATTAATAAAAATAAATTTAATAAAATTTAAATTTATGTTTTATATACTTTCAAACTTTCAAATCTATTATAAATAAAAAAAATTATATCTACACATATTATATGTTTTGGTCATTAGAAAATATTCAGAAGTAAACTAATTTTTTTAAAAAATAGTGAGATATACTTATATTGAGTTGAATCAAAAGCCTTTAAAATTTAGACTCAGTCCAAACCAATTAAAGACAAAAATAATAATAATAATGGAATCAAGCTGAGTTGGACAAATCAACTTGACCTTTTTTCTTTTGGCTTGAATCAACTTGACTTTTGAATCAACTTGACTTTTGTATTCTCATATTCAACATCAAAACTAGTGATATTACTTGAAACTTTGGTTCCCCTCTTCATCAGGAAGAGTCTCCTCTCTTCATCGATGCGTGACGGACGGTGGAAGAGCTTTCCCCTCTCGGTAAGGGAGAGAGTAGTGCAGTAAATCAACTCTGGAGAGCACTTACGACCTACTTACATTTCGGTGTGGGTGTGGGAGTACGATGGAGGGAAACTATGATGAAACAAATGAAGGAGTGGAAATTCAGATTATCAAAGACTTCCCAAAAACCATTAGCATAGCTAAACATGCCTTGGTGGGGAAGATAATATCAGATAGGGAGCAGAATAGGAAGGTAGCAAAGGGTATGATCATCAAAAGCTGGGGCAATCCAAAGGGGCTTCACATCATTGATTTGGAGAAGAATGCTTTCTTGTTCAACTTCAGTGACTGTGAAACTCCAAGGAAGATTATGGAAGAAGCACCATGGAACATTTTGGGGTGTCTCTTGTGCATCCACAGGTGGACCTCAGAGTTCAGTCTCCATGAGGTGGACTTCAGTTATAGTCCCTTCTGGATACAAATGCACGAAGTTCCTCTGGAAGGCTTTTCCAAGGAGAATGCAAGAAGGATTGCAGGCAAAGTGGGTGAGGTTGAAGAGGTTGAAGATCCTGTTATAGGGAGCAAAATAGTTAGGGGTTTCTTAAGAGCTAGGGTAATGGTGAATACACATAAGTCATTGGTGACTGGATTCTGGTTAAAACGGGAGAACTTGCCAAAATCCTGGATTTGGGTACATTATGAAAAATTACAGGATTATTGCTACAACTGTGGAAGACTTGGGCATGGGCAAAAAGATTGTAGAGAAGAACGGGCCATGGCGCTATGGAACCCGAACCGGCCGTGGTATGAGCCAACTCTAGGGGGTGGCGCCATTGAAGCCACTTGCTGAAACACTCAGAGCAATGCGCGAACAGGAGGATCGAGGGAGTGAAGGACACGCGCGGTACCTGGCGAGTCAACACAATGTTGGTAGTCATTATAATGATGAAAACACAGAGGTAGACTCTACTGATGTGATATTGAATCAAAGGGTAGGAAAGAGTGGGAGAAAAAGGAGAATGGCGGCAGGGGAAGATGATAGAGAGCTCGAGAAAAAAGCACTGGTCACATTGATAGGACATCAACTCATCAGAAGCGAGACCTACCTCTGAAGATAGTGGAGGGTGCGAGCGGAATCGAGATAGGGGGTAGAAGCGCAACGGGAGATTATGAAAGTGTGCCATCAAAGTACAAACAAGGCCCAACTGAAAGCATCACAAGAATAGATTTGAAGGAAAAGAAGGTGAGGCCAGGTTTGGGCCCAATTTTGGTTGACATGTTAGACATTGAGCCTGAGGATATTGGGCTAAAGCAACCAGTAATAATCACTGATGTTTTAAGCCGAAAACTCAAGAGCTCTAGAGAGGAAAGTGGGGTTTTTGATTTGGATCATCCCATGACTGAAGAACAGATTAACAGATGTAGAACTACACTCGAAGCCCAAGTGGAGACTCATAAAAAAGAAGCATGGGGAGATAGTGGAAAAGGGAAAGAAATGATAGTTTGGCAGCCACGAGAGAGGAAAAAAGAAGGAGTGAAGCTAGCTTATTATGTGGAACTCCCAGAAGAAAAAGACTCAGATGTGAACCAGAATACACAGGAACAAGTAGTGGAGAAGGAAGAAAGCATACTATCTAATCAGTTTCTTTATCGCCTTTATTTCAAAAGGCAACGTGAGGAAAGGGAGGAAGAAGGGAATGAAGCTCCAACAAAGAAGAAACAATTGTTGCTGCAGTCGCAGAACGCAAGTACAGGACAACTGGAAGAAAGTGGAGAGACTCAGGGCATGAGGGTGGATATGGCTGAGGAGGCATGCCAGAACCAGCCCCACCAAGCGCCATGAATTGCATTGTGGGGTGGAACTGTAGAGGTATTGGGGTGGCCTCTACAGTTAGAGCCCTACGGGACCTAGTATCCCAGTACCATCCCTCTATTTTGTTTCTTAGTGAGACCAAGGCAAAAAAGAAGAAGATGGAGAATCTTAGAAGAAGTTTGGGATTTGATCATGTTTTTTGTGTAGAATCTGTTGGTAGGGCTGGTGGCCTTGGTTTTTTAGGGAATTCCAGCACTAGTATATCTATTTTGTCCTTATGTAAGAATTATATTCATGTAAAAGTCGATATGAATGAGATGAACTATTCCTATTATTTTACTGGTGTATATGGGGACCCGGATCCTATTCTAAGGAGAAGGGTGTGGGATGAACTCACAAAGTTTAATGTGGGAGTGAATCAACGGTGGGTTTGCTTGGGAGATTTCAATGAGATACTTTATCAAAGCGAAAAAGAGGGGATTAGACCTCATGATCAAAGCCAGGTCGAGTTGTTCAGAGAGTTCATCAACAAGAATAACCTGTCTGATATGAGCTTAAAAGGATGCAAGTTCACTTGGAGTAACAATAGGTTGGAAGGCCATGTCAGAGAGAGAATTGATCGTGCTTTGACTAATGTTAATTGGAATCTTGCCTATCCTGATGCCTCTCTTATAGCCTTGCCAGCAGTGGGCTCTGACCACTCTCCTCTACTTCTGCAACTCAGGAAAAGACAGGGAAGGAGACAAAAATACTTCAAGTATGAGGAGTTTTGGGAGTTGAAGGAAGGCCTGCATGATATTATTAAACAGAGCTTGGGTGAGAGAAGGGTGGGAAATCTGGACCAAAGACTGAAGAGTGTCAGAAGGGGTTTGGAGAATTGGAGTAGGGAGAACTTCAAGAAGGCAGATAGAGAGATTCAGATTTTGAAAAAACAGGTGCAAGACATCTCCAATAAACCTTTTTCTTCTAAGAACATGCTGCAAATTAAGAAGTTAAGGATGGAGATTGACAAACTGTGGGAACAAGAAGAATTATATTGGAAAGCTAGATCAAGAATTTAGTGGCTGCAATAAGGAGACAGAAACTCAAAGTACTTCCATGCTACAACTGTTCAGAGGAGGGCTAGAAATAGAATATCTAGACTGAAGGATGGAGAGGGCAACTGGATTGACAAGGAAGAGGACTTAGAAGGTTTGTTCTATGGCTACTTCTCAAATATTTACAGTACAGCCAATCCTGAAAATATAGTTGACATTACAAAGTTAATCATCCCCAAAGTTGATGAAGCAATGAACACTTCTCTTCTTAAGGATATTGAGGAGCGGGAAGTAAGAGAAGTTGTGTTTGGATTAGGCCCTTTGAAAGCACCGGGTCCAGATGGTCTTAATGGCTTATTCTTTTAGAAGCACTGGGATATTGTCAAAGAAGAAGTGGTGGAAGCTGTGAGATCGTTCTTGGTGACTGCAAAACTTCCTGAAGGCATAAACTCCACGGTGATTACTTTAGTTCCTAAGACTTCCAGCCCTGAAGAGGTTGGCCTATTTAGGCCAATAAGCTGCTGTAATTTTGTGTATAAAATTTTTGCTAAAGTGCTTGCCAACAGAATGAAAAGCTTGCTTAAGGAGCTTATATCTGAGAACCAAAGTGCGTTTGTCCAAGGGAGGCAGCTGATTCAAGATAACATCATTTTGGCTCACGAGGTTTTCCACAGTTTGAAACACAAGAATGGGAGAGGAGCTAAAGCTGCGGTGATAAAGCTAGATATGAGCAAGGCGTATGACCGCCTAGAGTGGGTGTTCATCCAAACATTGATGTTGGCAATGGGTTTCAGTGAAAGATGGGTTAATCTGGTGTGGGAGTGCATTTCTACAGTTAACTATAAGATAAAATTTAATGGTATAGAAGGGAAAGAGTTGTTTCCTCAGAGGGGATTGAGACAGGGTGACCCCCTCTCACCATACCTTTTTATTATTGCAGCTAAAGACCTGTCTATGATTTTGAAGGAGGCAGCTATAAGGGGTGAGATAATGGGTTATCAAATTGCTAGAGAGACTCCCAGGTTCAATCATCTTTTGTTTGCAGATGACTCGATGATTATTACCAAAGCAGGAATTAGAGAGGCTTATGCCATTCAACAGGCTTTGAATACTTATTGTAAAGCTTCGGGGCAGTGCATCAATGTCTCCAAGTCATCTATTGTGTGTGGAAAAGGGGTGGATGAGAGGATAAAGGAGCAGATGGCTAACATTTTAAATATGCAGCAAGCTAGGCAAGCTTCCAAGTACTTGGGCATTCCAGGGGAATGGCAGCGATCCAAGGCCCAAGCCTTGTCATGGTTGAAGGATCGAGTCTGGTAGAGACTACAAGGACGGAAAGAGAAGTTCCTTTCTCAGGCAGGGAAAGAGGTGTTGATCAAATCGGTGATACAGGCTATTCCTAGCTATGTGATGTCTATTTTCATGCTCCCAAAGGCTTTCTGTTCTAAGATTTCTAGTATGACTGCTAAATTTTGGTGGAGGCAAGCTGGAAAGGAGGATGGCATTCATTGGAAAAGTTGGCAGCACATGACGAAAGCAAAGAAAGAGGGGGGGGGGATGGGTTTCAGGGACCTTCATGCTACGAACTTGGCCTTGGTTGCTAGGCAGGTATGGCGTATACATGAAAATCCTAATTCTCTTTGGGTAAGGCTGTTGAAAGGTATCTATTTTCCAAACTCCTCCATTTGGGAGGCTAAAAGGAGTAGAAATTCTTCATGGGGATGGAAAAGCATCATTCAAGGGAGAGATTTTATAAATAGGCATAAAGCTTGGATGATAAAGGATGGAAGCTCTGTTAATGTTTTCAATGATAAGTGGTTGCAGAATGGGACCAGAGTTTGGGGTTTTAATGCGATGCAGAGGAATCTAAAAGTTCAAGATTTGATGACAGAAGACAGAAGTAACTGGAACATTGACAAAATCAATGCAACTCTCCCTAGTGAGGCTGCGCACACTGCTATGGATACTCAGATAAATTCCCATCTGGTACAAGACAAACCAGTTTGGCCTTTCACTAAGAATGGAAAGTTTACAGTCAAATCTGGGTATTATTCTGCCCTTACGGAAACGAATGGTCATCTTTCTGCCTCTGCTTCTAATAATCTTGAAGGAAGCAAACTTTGGAATGGTATTTGGAGTGCTAGAGTTCAACCAAAAATTAAGCATTTCCTATGGAGACTACTCAACAATGCTCTCCCTACTAAAGAAAATTTGTGCAAGAGAAGAATCGGTAATGACACAATATGCCCTATTTGCCTCTCCGCTAGTGAGTCTACTTGCCACCTATTCACTCAATGTGAATGGGTTAGAGCAGTGTGGTTTGGGTGTAAATTTCAGTGGGCATGCCATCAAGGAGGTCATGGAAACATTGTCTCATGGTTTGAGGACAAACTTAAGGTGCTGAAACAAAAAAGTCTGAATGTGGAAGACGATATCAGTTTCTTCTGTTATCTAATGTGGCAAACTTGGGTGGATAGGAATAAATCTACTTTTGAAGGAAAACAAGCTAACCCTCATAAAACTATCTCTATTGCTATGGCTAATACTAAATCTTTCCTTGAGGCAAAGGGGGAATTATTGATAGGGGATCAACGAGGGCACAACCTGAGGTCTGAGAACCTTATTTGGAAACCTCCACAGCAAGATCATATTAAAATTAATGTAGATGCAGCCAAAAATCTGGACAACTCAAGGGGTTCTTATGCAGCTATTATTAGGGATCAAGATGGAACTTTTCTTACTGGTTTGGCGCGCACTTTTCCTTGCTGCGAAGCTGTTGAAGCTGAGGCTTTAGCTGTTAAATCGGGGCTTTTGATGCCAGAATCGCTTGGGTTGAAAGATGTAATTGTGGAAACAGATTGTCAAGAAGTTTAGAAGGGCTGTATGGGTGCGGATTGTTCATGGAAGATTGAAGCTTGCATCAATGATATTAAGGCCCCGCTGAGCAGAAATCCTTCGTTCACTGTCAGATGAGTGAGAAGATCGGCAAACAAAGTGGCGGATCTTGTAGCTCGCATGGTTCTGAAGAACCAATTGCCTATTTCGTGGACTTGGCTCATCCCAGTCAAGATAAGTGCTGCAATGTTGGAGGACATCTTTGTTTGGAAATCTTATTGTGCGAGGCAGGTGAATTAATGTTGGTTGGTGTTCCCTGTGTGTGTTGCTCAGGGAATTAGTGAGGGGTTAGTTTTCCGTTGGGGACTTCCCCTGTGTGTTGGGGTCGCATGACCTTTTGCTTTCCCGGGAGCGTGGGCCTCTTGTGCTTTAGAGTCTGTTTTGTTGCTAGGCCTATTTGGTCTCCTGTTGTTTCTTGTGGGCCGGTTTTGGGCCCTCTACTGTCCAAAAAAAAAAAATTCAACATCATAGCGAAAGCCCTAAGAAATGCATGGGAAAGAGGGTCGGATTAACTTATTATTATTTTGCCGTTAACGTTAGTCGATTGAGGTGAAAATATTATGAAGAGGCTTAAAGGGAAGAAATGTCTTTATGCTATTAAAGTGGTCCTAGGAAGGCTTATGATAGGCTAAATTAGGGCTTTTTGGAGAATGGTCTTGTTGAAATTAATGTGCCTAATGATTTTAAAAGGGTGATCATGGAATGTGTTTTTTCTATTTCTACTAAAATCTTGTGGAATGAATGTCTAACTCAAAGTTTCAATCCTATTAGAGGTATCAGTCAGGAGATCCTATCTCTCCTTATCTTTTTGTTCTAGCTATGGAGAAATTATCTCATATAATTTCTAATGCTACTCACATCAAGCAGTGGAAAGCTATTAAAATTGGAAGAGAGCATGAAATTTCTCACCTGATGTTTGCTGATGACTTGATCCTCTTTGAAGAGACTACTGTTAAGAAAGTTGCTGTGATGAAGATGTGCCTAGATGATTTCTGCAATATTTTAAGTCAGAAGGTTAGGGTTTGATTGCTATATGAAAATATTTTGCTGTTTTCATTTCTTATTTTTATTTTTTGAAAATGATTTCTATTTCCATATTTTTAATATTTTGAAATTGTGTTTGGTTTGCAAAGTGAAAATATCATTTTAAAAATAAAGATTATGAAAATGTGTTTGCTTTAAAAATTTTGAGAATNCGATAAGTCACCGATCATAACTAGGTAAACATCTGTCCTTATCTGGTATAAACATAGTTAGTGGATCCTGGAAGGAATCACAGAGTTAGCTTTTAGTTTTATTTGCGTTTCAGTCCAAATTTTTAAATTTTCTTCCGCTGCGCTCCCTCTGTGATTTCCCAACACTAATCAGGGATCACAATGGAGTGTGGAGGGTTGGTTTTGCTAAAAAGTTGGGGTTTTATTCGATTTTGGAGGGTGGGATGAGGGGGATTTGTGAGGGTATCGTTCTTGCTTGGAGTTTGGGTTTTAGGCAAGTTATTGTGGAGTCTGATTCTTTGGGTGTCGTCACTCTGATCTCTGTTGCGAAGAATGGTTCTCAAATGGGCGGTGGTGTGATTCTTATCATTATTGAGTTGCTGCGAAGAGAGTGGAACATCAGGGTTTGCATACGCTAAGAGAACGTAATAGGGCAGCGCATGCTATGGTTGAGTTTGGAATGAATATGGAGATGCTGCAAAATTTTTGGGCTTCTCCTCAGAGTTGTGTTAAAGGAATTCTGTATGAGGATAGTATTGGGCCTTTGTTTCCACATGGGTTCTAGTGTTTTTTTTTTTCTGGTTTTTTGGTGCTTTTTGAGCCTCTTTTCTGTACCGAAAAAAAAAGAAAAGTATGAATTTAGGTCTCATAAAATGTAAGCAAAACACCTCTTGGTGCCCCTAACGTTTGGAGTTAGTTTAAGTTATGCCCCCAACATTTGTGTTGTATCAGTTATGCCCCCAACGTTTGTTTTGTGTCAGTTATGCCCCACAACGTTTCACATTGTTGTCAATTATACCCTAAACTCAATTTTTTTAGGCCAAAGTCCTATTTTGGTCCCTCAAGTTCGCTCAAAGTTTCATTTTAATCCCTCAAGTCTCCGACAAACTTCTTGGCGGGATACACGGCGGCCCCGACGACTACGAAAACTCCTAATCCAAGGTTTTTTGACCTCCTTAGTTCAATGGCAGCCTGCATTTTGCGAACAAATGATCGGAAATATGATTTTTGGCGATTATGTAAAATTTTCGGTGACTATATAATTTTTCGACAGCTTGGCAGTCATTTTTTCGCAAAATGGAAGCCGCAATTGAACTCAGAAGGTCATAAAACTTTGGATTAGGAGTTTCATAGTCGTCGGAATCACAATGTATCTCGCCGAAAAGTTCACTGGAGACTTGAGGGACCAAAACGAAACTTTGAGCAAACTTGAAGAAACAAAATAGGACTTTGACCCAAAACAAATTGAGGTTAGGGTATAATTGATAACAATGTGAAACGTTGGGGGCATAATTGACACAAAACAAACGTTTGGGCATAACAGAAACCGACCCCAAACGTTAGGGGCACCAAAGGTCTTTTGCCTAAAATGTATTTATTGAAAGAATTATAATTTTACCTTACTTATATTTCAAGAAGAAAAATCTTATATCAAAAGGGAAAAAACCTTGCTAGTAAGATTATTTTTAGTCAGCCAAGATGTTTTCTTATGAATAAAAATGGAAGAAAAAAAAATATTTTTTAATTTTTAATTTTTATGTAAACAATGATGGCGTTTTTATTATTTGTTTTAATGAGTTATTGGTTAAATGAGTTTGTCAAAAAAGTTTTGTGTTTAATATTGCTAAAAAAGTTGTGGGAGTTTATGCTAATAGAGTTTGTTTTTTTTTAGAAGTTACTTTTTGATGTTTAAGGTTTTCACTACTTGAAAATTTATACTATTAAGGATATTATGATTATAATTACCTAAATAAATTCTTCAAATAAATTTTAGTAGTAAACAATATACAAGGTTAGATACATCTTTCTCACTCTCTATCTACCTATTCAAGCATCCTCTGAATTAAGCGTCAAAGTAGGTTCACAAGGTCACTTATGTGAACCTTTATTTTACAGGTCTCCTCTCAAGCACTCTTATTAGCTGCTCAGCCCCCCCTACGCTACTAAGGTAAGGTCCTTGACCTATTTTAGTTTGTCATATAGTATATGCAAGACTTGGGTCTGTTTGGGAGAGCAACCAAANTCTCTCTCTCTCTCTCTCTCTCTCATTTCACACACACACATATATAGATATATATTATATTATATATATGATTTATATTAATTCAATTAAACAAAATTTATTTTTGTTTATTTGCAATGTTGTTATTTTTTGTTTGTCTCAATGTTTCTCTATTTGATTGAGTAAAATATACAATTGAATTCCTAATTTTTATTAAGGTACAATCTTCTTCTATTCTCATTAATTCTTATTTTTTTTAAAAAAAAATTAATTATCTTCACTTTTGTAGGCATTTTGGTCCTCGAAATACGGACTCAGTTTTCTTAGCTCCTAAAACTATTTTTGGTATTTAGGTTTTTTCCTCAAACTATGCGATTAGTTTCATTTTGGTCCTCAAACTATTTTTTGTTCTATTTTTGTGTCCAAAATCATCTGATTTCTACCTTCCTATATTTTTGTGAGTAAGATATACAATTCAATCCCTATTTTTTTTTATGGTACAATCTTACCACTTTTTTGTAAAAAATTAGAAAAAATAAAAATAATTTATTTGTTGGCAGTTTGGTCCTCAAACCACGAGATCAGCTTCATTTCGATCATTAAACTATTTCTGGTCTTGTTTTCTTTTTTGTCAAACTACGAGATGAGTTGCATTTTAGTTCGCAAAATATTTTTGGTTCTACTTTCATGTTCAAAATCATCCCATTTCAACCTTCCTATATTTTTGTGAGTAAAATATACAATTCAATCTCAACATTTTTTTAATATAGCAATCTTACTACCTTTTGTAAAAGTTAAAAAAAATTGAAATAATTTATTATCTCCCCTTTTGTTGGCATTTTGGTTCTCAAACTATGGGATTTGTTTCATTTAAGTCCTAAAACTATTTCTGGCTTTGTTTTTTTCTCAAACTATGAGATTAGTTCCGTCTGCAAACTATTGTTATTTTTTGGTCATTGATTTTTAGAAATAGACCCAATTATTGATTATTGTGATTTTCTACGGGCCTCAAGTTATAATTTACACATTTCAAGGACCAATTCATTGGATCGATACAAAGTTACGGACCAAATTGTATAATGTTTACAATAATTTCCATGTTATTTGCATTTTGGTCTCATCATCTCATTTGGGATGGACCATAAACCATCATCCAAAAATTTATCATTATCATGCTTTCCAAGATCATCTCATTTCCATATCATTCCGTTCAAACCACATCCAAACATCTATCATTTCATTTCATTATCTCCATTTCATTTAATTATTTCTTACCATTTCTACCCCTATAGAAATTAAAAAAATCCATAAACCTATTTCAACCAACCAAAATTATTATATACCCTTTTATATAATTTCATATCCTATTTAACATCATTTTCTCTTAAATTATCCAAACACCAATCCATCATTTTCATCTTATCTCATTACTCCATCATCCCATCTCATTTACCAAAATCAAATGAGCTTGCCTTGCCATGTCTCCCAAACAAGCCTTAATTCTAGCACGTCACGGCATGAATATATACAAAATTGATTTCTTGAACACAATTAAAGGTTCTGAAATGCCAAACCACTACCTAAGACTACAAGTTATAGCGCCTATAATGTCATCAAGAAATATTGACAAGTCTATGGGACTACATAATAGCACCAGTTTGATTGTAACACATACGAGTAGTTATGTACTCAGGGTTGAAATTCCTAATAAAAAATATATCGATGAAAAAGAATAGCTGCATGATAATTACACCTTCATATATATGTATATACAATGATTATTTAAGCTCCAACGAAAACAATTCATATTAGTCATCTCATTTGCAATGACTATTAATAAAAGTTAAGATAAATCTTTGTCAAATTTTAGTTTGTATCTCGCAAGACTTGTTTTCACACATGAACAACTCTATGTAACATTATTTCAAATTAGAATGAAGTTT